>PITA01021038.1:0-33599 GCA_004023965.1 Spilogale gracilis | reverse complement strand
CGGAGACTCCCCACGGGGCAGAGCGGGAGCGCGCTGGGGGAATCTGCGGGTTCAGAGACTCCCCACGGGGCGGAGCGGGAGCGCGCTGCGGGAATCTGCGGAGACTCCCCACGGGGCGGAGCGGGAGCGCGCTGCGGGAATCTGCGGAGACTCCCCACGGGGCCGCGGGAGCGCGCTGCGGGAATCTGCGGAGACTCCCCACGGGGCCGCGCACCAGAGACAGAAACGCTGGGTCCCCCCCGGGTGACAGGGAGAGCCGCCGGAGACCAGGGAGACGGGCGGGACTGAGGGCTCTTCCCTGGGGGCGCACTGAGGAGGGGCCGGGTCTCGGCTGGGGGGCAGGAGGGGAGAGACCGGGAGCCGCCATCTTCATTCCCCGGGGAAAGCGCTCACCCAACAGAAGCTCCACAGAGGAAACCGAGCAGGTCGCTGGGCCTGGGCCTCCGTGAAAGCCCGGCACTTCCGGCGAGGGTGGGGCACTTCCGGCGAGGGTGGGGCACTTCCGCCTGGGGCAGAGCCGTCTGGGAACCATGGCAACAGGCCCCGCCCCCAGATGGTCAGCAAGAACCACCAGCCCAGACTAAGTTCACTGATCATGGATAACTGCGGACCTTCAGAGCTAGGGCCATGCAGCACATGGAACTCATGGCTTTTTCTCCATAATTCGTCACTCTTTTAAAGTTAAATTTTTTTAATTTAATTTTTTTTGTATTCTACTTTAATATTTTTCTCTTTCCTATTTTAAAGTTTTTTTAACTATTTTATCTTATCAATACCTTCTTTTTAAAAAAAACCTTTTTAAATTTTCATTGTTTTAGTCATATTCTATTCCCTCATTGTGTTTAAGCTTATTTTTTGTATACATATAAGTTTTTCTTTAAAATTTTGGAATACAATTTATTCTAATAAATAAAAATATACCTTAAATCTAGCACATGTCTTTCCTGTAGTCTCCAGTGTTATCATATTCTTTTTCCTTTTTTCTTTTTTCTTTTTTCAACCAACTTATCAATTCCTTTTTTAGAATATTTTTTAATTTTCATCTTTACAGTCATATTCCATCCCTTCATCGTGTATACTCTTATTTTGGTACATATATAAGTTTTTCCTTCTTTAAAATTTTGGGAGGCAGTTTCTTCTAACAAACCAAAATACACCCAAAATCAAGTGTGTTGCTCTGTTCTACTCATCACTCTAATCATATGTATAGATAGAGACAGAGATAGAGATAGAGTTTTTTTTTTTCTTCTCCCCCCAGTTTCAAGTCTCTTCTGATTTGGTTGGTGCATATTTTTCTCAGGTCATCACTACCCTTTTAGCATTTTGTTCTCTCATTCATCTATTCTTATCTAGATAAAATGACAAGGTGGAAAAACTAACCTCAAAAAAAGAACAAGAGGCAGTACCAACGACTAGGAATCTAATCAAAAGGGGCATGATTAATATATCAGAACTAGAGTTCAGAATGACAATTATCAAGGTACCAGCTGGGCTCAAAAAACCATGGAAGATACCAGAGAATCCCTTTCTGGAGAAATAAAAGAACTAAAAAACTAACCAAGTTGAAATAAAAAGCTATTAATGTGGTTCAATCAAAATTGGAGGCTCTTACTGCTAAGGTAAATGAGGCAGAAGAGAGAATTAGTGATATAGAAGACCAAATGATGGAAAATAAAGAAGCTGAGAAAAAGAGAGACAAAAAAACTACTGGACCATGAGGGGAAAATTCGAGAGATAAATGATACCATAAGATGAAACAATATTAGAATAATTGGGATCCCAGTAGAAGAAGAAATAGAGAGAGGGGCAGAAGGTATATTGGAGCAAATTATAGCAGAGAATTTCCCTAATTTCGTAAACGGAAAAAGCATCCAAATCCAGGAAGCACAAAGAACCCCCCTCAAATTCAATAAAAATAGGTCCACACCCCATCATCTAATAGTACAACTTACAAGTCTCAGTGACAAAGAAAAGTCCTGAGAGCAGCTTGGGAGAAGAGGTCTGTAACGTACAATGGCAGAAACATTAGATTGGCAGCAGACCGATCCACAGAGACCTGGCAGACCAGAACGGATTGGTATGATATATTCAGAGCACTAAATGAGAAAAATATGCAGCAAGAATACTATATCCAGCTAGGCTGTCATTGAAAATAGAAGGAGAGATAAAAATCTTCCAGGACAAACAAAAACTAAAAGAATCTACAAGCACCAAACCAGCCCTCCAGGAAGTATTGAAAGGGGCCCTGTAGACAGAGAGAGAACCTGAAAGTAACAGACCTGAAAGGCACAGAGACCATATACAGTAATAGTCACCTTACAGGCAATATAATGGCACTAAATTCATATCTTTCAATAGTTACCCTGAATGTAAAGGGGCTAAATGCCCCAATCAAAAGACACAGGGCATCAGAATGGATAAAAAAAAAAAAAAAAAAAAAAAAAAAAAAAAAAAAAAAAAAAAAAAAAAAAAAAAAAAAAAAAAAAAAAAAAACCCGAGACCCATCAATATGCTGTCTCCAAGAAACTCATATTAGACCCGAAGACAACTCCATATTTAAAGGGATGGGATGGAAAACAATTTACCATGTTAATGGACATCAAAAGAAAGCTGGGATGGCAATCCTTATATCAGACAAATTAGATTTTAATCCAAAGGCTATAATAAGAGATGAGGAAGGACACTATATCGTACTTAAAGTGATGGTCCACAAGAATATCAAACACTTTTAAATATCTATGCTCCTAAGATGGGAGCATCCAGTTATATAAACCAATCAATAACTAAATCAAAGAAACACATTGACAATAATACAATAATAGTAGGGGACTTTAACACCCCCCCTCACTGAAACAGACAGATCATCTAAGCAAAACATCAACAAGGAAATAAAGGCTTTAAATGACATACTGGACCAGATGGACATCAAAGATATATTCAGAACATTCCATCCCACAGCAACAGAATACACATTCTTTCTAGTGCACATGGAACACTCTCCAGAATGTATCCCATCCTGGGTCACAAATCAGGTCTCAACTGGTACCAAAAGACTGGGATCATTCCCTGCATATTTTCAAACCACAGTACTTTGAAACTAGAATTTAACCACAAGAGGAAAGTTGGAAAGAACTCAAATACATGGCAGCTAAAGAATATCCTACCAAATAATGAATGAGTCAATGAGGAAATTAAAGAAGAATTTTAAAAAATTCATGGAAACAAATCAAAATTAAAACACAACTGTTAAAAATCTTTGGAACACAGCAAAAGTGGTCCTGAGAGGAAAGTATATAGCAATACAAGGCTTTCTCAAGAAACAAGAAAAGTCTCAAGTATATAGCCTAAGCCTACACCTAAAGGAGCTAGAAAATGAACATCAAAGAAAGCCTAAACCCAGTAGAAGAGAAATAATAAAGATCAGAGCAGAAATCAATAAAATAGAAACCAAAAGAATAGTAGAACAAATCAATGAAACTAGGAGCTGGTTTTTTAAAAGAATTAACAAGATTGATAAACCCCTGGCCAGACTTCTCAAAAAGAAAAGAGAAAGGACTTAAATTAATAAAATCATGAAACACCAAAGAAACACAAACAATTATAAGAACATATTATGAGCAACTATATACCAGCAAATTTGACAATCTGGAAGAAATGGATGCATTCCTAGAGACAGAAAAACTACCAAAACTAAATGAGGAAGAACTAGAAAACCTGAACAGACCCATAACCAGGAAGGAGATTGAAGAAGTCATCAAAAAATCTCCCAACAAACAAGATCCCAGGGCCAGACGGCTTCCCAGGGGAATTCTACCAAACATTTAAAGAAGAATTAATACCTATTCTCCTGAAACTGTTCCAAAAAATAGACATGGAAGGAAAACTTCCAAACTGATTTTATGAGGCCAGCATTATCTTAATCCCAAAACCAGACAAAGACCCCACCAAAAAGGATAATTACAGACCAATATTCTTGATGAACATGGATGCAAAAATTCTCACCAAAATACTAGCCAATAGGATCCAAGAGTACATTAAAAAGATTATTCACCATGATGAAATGGGATTTATTCCTGGGTTGCCAGGTTGGTTCAACATCTGCAAATCAATCAATGTGATACACTACATTAATAAAAGAAGAACCATATGATCCTCTCAGTAGATGCTGAAAAAGCATTTGAAAAAGTAGAGCATCCTTTCTTGATCAAAATTCTTCACAGTGTAGGGATAGAAGGTACATACCTCAATATCTTAAAATCCATCTATGGAAAACCCACAGTGAATATCATTCTCAATGGGGAAAAACTGAGAGCTTTCCCCCTAAGTCAAGAACACGGCAGGGCTGTCCACTATCACCACTGCTATTCAACATAGTACTAGAAGTCCTAGTCTCAGCAATCAGACCACAAAAAGAAATGAAAGGCATCTGAATCTGCAAAGAAGAAGTCACACTCTCACTCTTTGCAGATGATATGAAACTTTATGTGGAAAACCCAAAAGACTCCACTGCAAAACTGTTAGAACTCATACAGAAATTCAGTAAAGTGTCACGATATAAAATCAATGCACAAAAATCAGTTGCATTTCTATACACCAACAGCAAGACAGCAGAAAGAGAAATTAAGGAGTCTATCCCATTTACAACTGCACCCAAAACCATAAGATACCCAGGAATAAACCTAAGTAAAGAGGCAAAGAATCTATACTCAGAAAACTATAACATACTCATGAAAGAAATTGAGAAAGACACAAAGAAATGGGAAAACGTTCCATGCTCATGGATTGGAAAAACAAATATTGTGAAAATGTCTATGCTACCTAGAGCAATCTACATTTAAAGCATTAAATCTCTATTTAATGCAATCCCTATCAAAATACCATCAATTTTTTCCAAAGAAATGGAACAAACAATCCTAAAATTTATATGGAACAAAAAAAGACCCCGAATAGCCAGAGGAATGTTGAAAAAGAAGACCAAGGTTGGTGACATGACAATTCCAGACTTCAAGCTCTATTACAAAGCTGTAACCATCAAGACAGTATGGTACTGGCACAAAAACAGACACATAGATTAATGGAATAGAATAGAGAGCCCAGAAATGGACCCTCAAATCTATGGCCAACTAATCTTTGACAAAGCAGGAAAGAATGTCCAGTGGAAAAAAAAAACAGTCTTTTCAACCAATGGTGTTGGGAAAATTGGACAGTCACATGCAAAAGAATGAAACGGGACCATTTCCTTACACCATACACAAATATAGACTCAAAATGGATGAAAGACCTCAATGTGAGGCGGGAATCCATCAAAATCCTTGAGGAGAACACAGACAGCAACCTCTTCCACCTCAACCACAGCAACTTCTTCCTAAAAACATCACCAAAGGCAAAGGAATCAAAATAAAAAATAAACTATTGGAACTTCATCAAGATCATAAGCTTTTGCACAGCAAAAAGAAACAGTCAGCAAAACCAAAAGACAACCAACAGAATGGGAGAAGATATTTGCAAATGACATATCAGATAAAGGACTAGTATCCAAAATCTATAAAGAACTTAAAAAAACTCAACACCAAAAGAAAAAAAAATCTAATCAAAAATGGGGAGAATACATGAACAGACATTTCTCCAAAGAAGACATCCAAATGGCCAACAGACACATGAAAAAGTGCTCAGCATTAGGGAAATACAAATCAAAACCACAGTGAGATACCACCTTACACCAGTCAGGCTGGCTAAAATTAACAAGTCAGGAAACGACAGATGTTGGCAAGGATGGAGGGAAAGGAGAACCCCCCTACACTCTTGGTGGGAATGCAAGCTGGTGCAGCCACTCTGGAAAACAGTATGGAGATTCCTCAAAAAGTTGAAAATAGAGCTACCCTATGACCCGGCAATCGCACCACTGGGTATTTACCCTAAAGATAAAAATGTAATGATCCAAAGGGGCACATGAACCCGAATGTTTATAGCATCAATGTCCACAATACCTAAACTATGGAAAGAACCTAGATGTCCATCAATAGATGAATGGATAAAGAAGATGTGGTACACACACACACACACACACACACACACACACACACGCACATACACACACAGGAATACTATGCAGCCATCAAAAAGAATCAAATGCTCCCATTTGCAAAGACGTGAATGGAACTGGAGGGTATTATGCTGAGCTAAATAAGTCAGTCAGAGAAAGACAATTATCATATGCTCTCCCTGATATGAGGAATTTGAGAGGCAGGGCAGGGGTCATGCGGGGTAGGGAGGTAACAAATGAAACAAGATGGGGACCAGGGAGTGAGACAAACCATAAGGGACTCTTAATCTCAGGAAACAAACTGAGGGTTTCTGGGGGGTAGGGGGGAGGGATAGGGTGGCTAGGCTATGGAAAAAATAAAAATTAAAAAAATAAAAATTAAATTAATTTAAAATAAAGAATTTGTTTGGACAGATCACCTCCACATGCTGCATTTTGTTCTAATTTCTTTCTATTCTATTCCAGTCTTGCTCCCATTTCCCTTGGCCCTATAGTATCTTCCATTCTAGTTTTCATCAACTTTGGATTCCACAAGTTTTGTGTATTTCCCCTATACTGGAGAGCTTTCATTTACTGTCTCATTCATTCCTCAACAGACACTGCTGTGCACATAAAAATTATTCAGATTTTAAGTTAACCAACACTGGGAAAACAGTTGGGACCAAACTGGAATTTGTACAAAAGGAGGAGGGAGAAGAAAGGCGAGGTGGAGTGGCAAAAGCGAGGGCATGGAGGATGGCCACAAGTGGGGGCAGCAGCATGGGAAGGACAGGGAGATGGTGGCCCGGCCAGCCCCCCACCAGGGCTTCTTGCCCCCTTCCCTCCCAGCCAGATGCATGTTACCTGCCAAGACCCTGCAGCCCCTCTAGCTTTTGACATCTCCCCTCCACTTCTCTACCAGTGGAAAGCAAGCTCGGGCGGGGAAGCTTCCCACCCTCACCAAGGGGGACAGAGCTGGGCTGCCACACACCGCCTGGTGCTCCTGCTGACCCCACGGTCAGGAGGAGCAGAATGACCCTTTGTGCCCACCGTCTTACATGAGCATTTGCTGACATTCAGGATCCAGTTTGTTACCAGCTATCTCTCAATCATGTGGCAATGAAGGGGTCATCCCCTCACTCTCTCTGGGCCTCAATTGCAATCAAACACATTTTGTCCCTCTGCCTTCCACCCAAACATTCTGGTATCCCTGAAGCACTCCACCCCTTCCCTTGAGAATTCCATCACAATTCAGTCTTCCTTCTTCCTTGGTTCTCTGGGGCATTTAACTCAATCTACACCCCATTCTCCCAAACTTTCCCCCTGAAATCTCCCCGTCTGTTACAAGAGAGGACACTGACCCTTCCTGCTGTTGCATCTTCCTGTGGCTGCTGCTAGGTCCAACTCAACCATGTCCAAATGACCACATCATGCCCTTCACCAGCACTCCAGCCCGATTCCCCATTTCCACAGACCCTCAGGACTTAGTTCTAGAAACTTCTCCAATCAGTCCGAGACTCCTGCTTTGTTCCTCGACCAGACGGTTCCATCCCTCCCTTCCCGGTATTTTGTGGTGCCCCCACCAGCCCATGACTCTACCCCTCATGCTCTCACCACTATAATCACACCACACCAACATGTGACATCCGCAAGTCTCCCCATGTAGGCACAACTAATAGACTTATCTTCCTAAACGTGCTACTCTGCTTATGTAACTCCACCTCAAAAGAAGTCCCTCCCCCTCAGAAGTCCTCTTCATCTAAAGTTCGAGGTCTCCATGGCTTCACAAAATCTCATCACCTTTCCTTGGGAGGTGGCCCAGCCTTCAAGACTCCTCACCCACTCTTGCCTTTCCCATGAAACGTTCTGTGAATGTGATGATGTCCTACAAGCCTTCCTCTCTGAAGCCTTGTTGAACTCGTAGCCGCCTTCACATAGTTGGTGTTCAGTTATGGATAGGCCTGTGTTATTATAGAACTGTCTTATTTTAATTTTCTGCCCCCCCAAACCTAAAGTTAATTTTTCATGATTGCTGAACATATAATAGGTATGTAATAGCTATCAAACACTGTTTTGTTTACTCAACAACTATTTACAGAGAACTACTCAGGCACTGGTGCTGTCCTGGGCACTGAGATACAGTGGCGTGTAAGACAGACATGATTCCCACCATCAAGAGGTCTCAGAGCATCTGACAAGAGAGTCTGTGTGCCATGGAAGCCCAGAGGAGGAAAACCTTGGACTTGGGGACCATGCAATGTAGACATATTTAAATATCCTACAAACCAAACGACACTTTCTATCACTGTCTCTGGATCAGAAACCCATCTACCTCCCTCACCTAAATCGCACACACACAGATGCTTTTAATCCTAACTCACTACGCTTTTCTTTCTTTACAGCCTTCTCCTCAGTGAACCATCGCTATATGTTAAAATGAAATTTCAAAGCTTTATAATGCACATGCCATACTATGTGGCACTCTCAGAGTCATCTCTGCATGTATTCTTTTTTCCTAAATGAAATTGTCGACACATATTATGTTACCTCTGCAAGGGGATTAGTTGAACTTTAGACAGCTAATCATCTATAAAATACAGTCATTGTGAGTAATTCCTTCAGCTTCAGTTATTTTACACCTGTTCATGTAATATCATTGTCCCCACATGCTCTGATCTTTTTCTGGTAAGAGTGTGTTATATTCTCTCGTTCCTTGTATGCTCTAATAATATTAATTCCCTAGATCACCTAAGAAAAAAAACTTCAAGAGCTTATAAATTTTAGCTCTCAGTGGCATAGTAACTTCCTCTATGCTCTTTTCACGAGAAGCTCTCTAGAAGATCCATAGGTAACACTCAAAATAACACACAAATTTTCCTCTATACTCCATTCTCGATTCCTATTAAGTATTTCTATTTATTATGACCAGGTCTTCTCATTTCTGCTTTTCCCCAAACAGTGAACATTGATCATGTTTTCTGAAATGAGAAAGACTAATAAAATTACAGGTAAAAATGGATAGAAATCAATCTTTAGGTTGGAATCACTAAATTTAACATGCTTTTGAGACTACTGAATATAAGGGACAAGACGCAGTGGGATAGTCCATTCTGGAACCTTGAATGGAGTTGTGGGTTGGAAATAACAATCTGAGAATCATAGACATATAGATAATATACAAAAAGTAAATCTCCCACCTATATCTGTAGGATTAATCAGTATACACACATAAGGAAAATTATGAGTTCCGTTTGAAAGTTCTCTTATTAGTAACTCTGGTCATTGGTGTGAGAAACCTAAAAGGTTAATAGCCAAAATGCATGGTGGTCACATTAATTCTTATGCACAAGTTTGAAAATCAGAAATACAACCAAGTACAATATAACCAAGTAATATATCATGGTTTTTCTTAGATTTTTCACAACTTCCAGATCCATATTATTTCAAGCTAGAGTAATTGCAATGAAACACAAATAATAGTTAACAGTAACAAACTACATCATTCCATAACTACTTAGTAACAAACTGCATGTTTAATAGCTACATAATAATGAACTATAATAGTAAATAGCTACATAGTAATGAACTATGATACTTAGCAGCTACATAATAATGAACTACAGTATATAATGGTTACATAGCAACAAATTACAATATTTAGTAGCTACATAGTAACAGACTGCAGCATTGGTGACCATGCTCACCAATACCAAGGCTGTCCTAAGGATGACTTACCAGAAGGATATATTTTTGGAAGGGTGAGATGGATTTCAACCACACAGCACTAGAAACCACACTGCAACAACATATTTCCAACAGAGTTGACAAAGTGAAAATCAAATTTTATAGTGAAAACTCTGTGGTATCAGGGTCTGGCACACTGAT
Source organism: Spilogale gracilis (assembly GCA_004023965.1). Lineage (NCBI taxonomy): Eukaryota > Metazoa > Chordata > Mammalia > Carnivora > Mephitidae > Spilogale > Spilogale gracilis. The sequence continues at coordinate 23,692 of PITA01021038.1, read as the reverse complement.
GGAAACCCCCAGTGGTAAGGAGACAGAAAGCTTTGTTTCTGAAAAATACCACCTGTGCTGTGTGACAACAAACTGAGTTAAGCTACACAAACGTGAAAATCATGCTTCTTCCACAAGCAAATGCATCGCTGGACATAGTTTATTCAGGATAAACCAATAGATTCTGTGAATCTACTACCTGAAAACTGGAGAGACAGAAGAATAAGGAGAGTCACAGTGAGACCAACTTACCTGGAGGGATTAAATGGTGATTTTGATGACTCGCTAAAGGCTGCATGTGGACTAGCTTGAGAGTGAGAAATTCTAGGGACCACAGCTACCAGAGCACCCCACATTTTTAGGGTTTTTCTCCTCCAGGAGCCCCATGAGCTTCCGAGATTCTTGGATGACAAGCCAAGAAAAATCCTCTTCTGTTTCTAGCAGGCAGGGGGGAAAGACCCAGTTTGAAAGACATCTGGAGTGTTCACCATTACAAAGGCCTACTCTGCAGGGGAAGGACTCATCCCACCTGAGCAAAGATAGTTACACACTCCATCCCCCTCCAGCCTTCCTTTCTCCCCTAAGGTGATAGAGGTCAGGAGCTTGTGTATGTTTGCAGAAAGGCAGAACATCAGGGAAGAAATAAATGAAGGAAAATATAATTTTTTTTTCATATTCTGACTTTATCTGAAAGATAACTGCTTTTTTCACCCATCAATAATCACAGTAACAACGCAGTGGGTGACTACAGCATAGGGGTGAATCTAGTGAATGAGAACAACAGTACAAGGGCTGAGCATGAGGGTTGTGACACTTTTATAAGGTGCCTGCTCCCCTCATGAAGCAGTAGAGTGTTATTTGAAAAAGAATTTAGATCAGTTGTAAATGTATGTTCCAAACTGTCAGGCAACCATGGAAAGAAAATCTAAAAATAAGTATAATCGATGTGCTAAAGAGAAGAGAGAAAATGGGACCATATGATATTTTGATCATATGACATCAAATAAAACCAGAGGTGGCAGAAGAAGAAGGAGAGGGAAACAAACAATGAGTACAACAAACAGAAAACAGTTACAAGCATGACAGACAGCAATCACTTTAAATGTGAATGGCCTAAATACACTCATTAAAAGACAGAGACTGTCTTATTAGAGTGGATAAAAAGCCAGACCCAAATAAACATGGCCTCCAAGTAACCACCGCACTTGACCCTTACCAATCACAATACTCTCCCCAAGCTTGGAACCCTGCAAGGATGGAGCCTAATTTGCTCAGCGTGTCTCAGCAAAGGGATGGACACTAAAAATAATCAGAATACCCACCCCTGTGCATCTACTATATGTTAGGCATTGTGACCTCAAGACATGAGAAACTTGTTGCACCTGGGTGGCTCAGTTGCTTAAGTAACTGCCTTCAGCTCAGGTCATGATCCCGGAGTCCCGGGATCAAGCCCCGCATCAGGCTCCCTGCTTGGCGGGAAACCTGCCTCTCCCTCTCTCAGTCAAAGAAATAAATAAAATCTTTAAAAAGAAAAAAAACATGAGAAACTCTTAATGCCAATTTGGTGAACAGATGGATAAATTAATAAACCAGTTAATTGATGAAAGCTCCAAGCAACCTGAGTTCTCTTTTCATCTGTATCTAGGCTCAGCTTTCTTTTCCGGAGATCTTCTCAGATCTGGGTTTATCAGAGCTGCAAAAGGAGGTAAGGGTATAGATTTTCACCCAACACTAAGTTCTCCATGAAACAATTACCTGAATTTAGTTAGTGAACATTTCATCTTTCCCTGCCTCGCCACTCACTAACACTGCTCAGGACTGTCTCCCTGCTTTTTCTGACTTTGTACACCATTGAGGTGGGGAACAGGAAAAGTCCTGTATACCAGGACACAGCTGGGTGGCTTCACCAATTAGGCTATCATTATCTAACCAATATTCATCTAACAGGTAAAATGTTAAGAACACATTGCTATATTCAGCTATGTAGGGTACTGTGTAACAAAAAGACAAAAGTAAATGGATTGCAGAACCTGGAAAATTGCTAATGTAACCTGTAACTCCTGATCTCAGACGTTGACCAGAATTCACTACTGTTTTCACTGATTTTATTTATAATTGGACAGTCACATATTTATTACCTCTTATATACATCCGAAATACCATCATTATTGTTTGTTTTGTCTCTTGAGGTTCCAGGCTCATTTTTTTCCAGAAAGGGGTTCTGTACTAAAGATATTTGAAAACTCTGATAGAGCAGTGAGAGCATGGCACGGGCTCAGACCTGATGTGAATTTTGGCTCTGAAACCTACTAGGACTTATCACATGGCCAAGAGACTTAACCTCGCAAATACTTGGTTTCTTTATGGATTAAATAGGGATAATACCTACTCCCAGTTCTTTAAATGAGGCCAATAACTTTGCTTTCTTGCTTGCCTCTCCTTATGGGGAAGTTAACACAGAAATACCGCCTTGGGTATTTTTTAAATGCTCCCTTTTGAGAAACAGCACGAAATCGATATTTTTATAGGCTAGCTTGCCAAGTGTCAAAAAGTAAAACAGCAGAGTGACTGACTTCAAGGATTTTCTGAAATAGTATATAGTTTTGGTACTGAGTAATTCATTAAGAAAATTATTAGCACCTGATATGTTTTTTAAAGTTTTTTTAAAATGGCATAAGTGTTTAAGATGCCATCCACTCAAACTAACTGCCAGGAGAAAAGCAGGACTTTATGGAATATTTATAAGATCCAATTTAAAACAGTTCCAGGCCGTCAGCCAAAAAAGGTGCAAGATAGTTACTTCGTTTTTATAACTTAAGCTTCCTATGAAATTCAACAAAATATAAAAGGAGGAGAATTTGAAAAATTTTAGGTGCCCAAATAACACTTTTCTTGAGATTGTTCGATATACCCATAGATGTATTTTTATATAGTTATCCATTTCTTTCTGAAGAATTCCTGAGATGTCATCAGAACTTCATTATGCTGCAAAAAATAGCTGGTCCTTGGTGGATTCTGAGCGCAATCAGCATATGGAAGGGAGCAGAGGGAGGGCATGAAATCTCCAGAGATGGGCACTGGCTCTGCAGTACTCAATCCGTCAGACAGCGGTATGTGCGACACGGTGGGCAAAGCCCGCGGGCACCATGCCCTGACTCACCCGGGGAGTCTTTGTACCGTGTGCAGAAGATGGCTCATCCCTGACCAGCAACCCAAGCTTGAGGGAGGGCAAGAGGCTCATGCCAATGAGTTCGCTACAGTTCAACTTCTCGTGCAGAAAAGTACAGATTAAGAGAACTGCATGAATGGATTTTTTTAAAAAACCAGACTCACTTGCTCTAGGTCAGTGAAAGGGGTACTGTTTACTGAATAAAAAACAAAAATTATGCAAAGGCATAGTGCCCTGATGAGCTTGCATACTGGGGCCTACTAGGAATTTGGGGCCAGGACTTATGCAAATGAGGTTTCTCCCACTCTGTCATGTTGGAACTAGTTCAAAATAGAACAACAACAACAACAGCAACAAAAACACTTAGCTGAGCCTCATAGAAAGAGCAGAAAACCCCAGAGGCCAAGAGGAAAAAGAGAAGGCAGAAGAGGAAGTATGCCAGACAGTATTTGGCGACCCAAGACTCCAGGGACTGCGCACTGAACCATGGAGCCGCGGCTTCTGAGCGTGGCCAACGCCTACAGCAGTGAACTCCAGCCCAGCCCAGGGTCAGCCCGGAACCCACAGAGGCCCCCCGTCAGCACGTGGGGCACAGCAGGATGCCTGCCGTCTCTCCGTAAGATACAAATGGCCAAGTCCAGGAAGGAGACCGGTCTGAATGTGCAACCCAGAGAGCAGGAAGGAGCTCCATGCACGGAAACTACCTTCCACCCAGTCTGTAAGCTCGGAAGCCTGCGTGCGCCGAGAGAGAGGGACAGTGAACGTTCTGCGTGGGGAACTTGGGGCCAGGACAGATGGACGTCTCACACACACACACACGCGTGTGCACACACATACACCACAGTACACACCTTATTTTTCCAATTTTTGATTTGCGGAAATTGAACCAGGCAAGAATTATGTCATTTTTCCCACTGTCAAGTGCTGATAAGAAATACAGCCCAGATTTGAACCGAGGCAGTCTGGCTAGACTACAGTTTCTAAACCCGTTGTTAAACCCAACTCTGAACCTCACCACCGCTGCACTCACAAGGCCGAATGAGACAGGAGAATCTGTATCCCTGCCAACAGAGGTCCCTTTGAATGGAGGCTGTGAACTTTGAGTCAGAGGAAATGAAAGCAGTACATCTCCAAAATTTAAGAAACAGCTCAATGGTACCTGAAGGGAAATAGATAGCCTTCCATGAAAGTATGAAACAAACTTAGAAACTGATGAGTGTAGAGGGTAGCTTCGGGTTGTCCCTCCCAAGAAAGGAGAGGGAGGGCAGTGTGCACTAAAGGGTGGGGTCTCCCAAATGTGTCTGCTGCATCACTGACCCCCAGTGTGGCTGTGTTTCCCCCATGGGGAAGTCATCAAGCTGAAATAAGGTTACAAAAGTGGAACCCTGATCCAACCGGACTAGTGTTCTTGTAAGAGAAAACTCCAGAGAGCTCCGCCCAGGGCCTGTGAGCCAAGGGAGGGGGCTCCCTCCAAAGGCTGGCCACTGGTACCATGACCCCAGGCTCCCTGCGGAAGAGCCAGGAGAAACAAACAACTGCTGTTTGAGGCTTTTGTTTGGGGAGCCTGAGCTGACAGACAGAAGGGAATAGAGGTAAGAGCAGAATGGCTGGGACAGAGGAAATCAGAGACATGTTCTCCTTCACTGACTTCTGGGGCCATTTTAATCTGCAGTAACCTTGGACATTCACAAGCTAGGTCATCTTCCAACTACTTTTCTTCCTCAAAACTGCCTTTGCTATTTTGGGCCCTTTCTATTCTCATATCACTTTTAGAATCAGCCCATCAATTTCCATGAAGTATTGCAGTATTTTTATTGGAATTGCACTATATCTACAGATGTACTTGAAAATAATGACATTTTTACATGAGTATGTCTTTCCAGCCAGGATCCAGCAGGTCTCTCCATAAACCAGGAGGGTCTCTGTGATTTCCAGTGCAGAGAGCTTACATATCTCCCACTAGATTTATGACTAGGTGTTTCATGTTTGGGATGATAGATAAGTTATTAAAATTATATTTCTAATTGCTCAATGACTGTGTATAAAAATGTAATTATCATTAACCTTTTATCTTCAACCTTAAAAACTTTGAATCAGTTCTGATACTTCACCCATAGGTTCTTTGGGATTTTCCGTGTACCCTTCCCAGTGCAATATCTGAACACACTGAGTCCAATATCGGAATGATTTTCTATTTGCTGAGGGATTTCCTCAGCTGTGTTCCTGTCGTCAGGAACTCCACTTCTGGCTTATTTCAGCCAGATTACAGGACATCAGAGGAACCAGGGTTTTCTGCCCAGCCACCCTCAGCCCAGGCCGCATGCACGGACCATGTACCATGTGGTCTCTGTCTTTCTGACATGATCTGTATGAGATCAGATTCCCTTGTCTTTCCTTTGCCTTGAAATGTCTATATTCTTCGATTTTATAGCCCCAACACCTGCCGCGAGACAATAAGCTCTCAATAAATATCCATGGAACGCAAGAGCCAAGCTAAGTCACCGGAGTCCAGCGGCGGTCACGAGTTTCGCTGTGTCGCCTTACACAGTCTTACCCAGTCTTCATAAAAACCCGAGAGGTAGGAAAGGCACATATAATGAATAACCAGGTCACAGGAAACATGGGTCAAAATAGCCATTAAGTAGGGGTTGTTGACGAATTCGAGCCGGGCCTGGAGAGACCGGAGCCAGGGCCACGGGCGCTTTCCCTCTTGCTGTGGTGCTTGCATACACAAATGGAGACCCTGAGAATGTGACTGTGGGTCAGATGTTCGTGTGGACCGCACAGGGAGGGAACTGCTTCGGCTCACTGTTGACAGATGCATGTAGGCTTAGCATCTGAGACTTTAGGAATCAGTGGGCATTGCGGTCCACCGTGAGCCCCTGTAGAAAGCAAGACAACGTCCTGCTCTTCTTTAAAACTGACCGTAACTGGGTTCCATGGCTCACATCTTCTGATCATTACAGTCCAGCAGGCTGTTATCGACTGAATTGCACGTTACGAGAATTCATCCGTTAAAGCCCTAACCCCAACTGTGACTGTGGTTGGAGAAAGGGCCTGTGAAGAAGCAGTCGTGGTAAAATGAAGTCATGAGGGTCGGGCCCTGATCCTGTGTGACCCGTGCCCTCCTGGGAGGAGGAGGAGGTGCCAGGCATGGGCACAGAGAGAAGTCCCCTGTGGGGAGGAGAAGGCAGCCGCCTGCAGGCCAAGGAGAGGCCTCACGGGGAACCCCACCTGCTGACACCCTGAGCCTGGTCTTCCAGCCTCCAGAACCGAGACAATAAATGTCTGCAGGACTCTGTTACAGCCGCCCCGACCGGCAAAGACAAGGGCACGAAGCAAACCCATCAGACACAGATCCTCTCTTATGGTCTCTCCCTCCTCCTCCCACAGACACTCTCCCTCACTTCCAGGGACCTGGGAAATTCAGAACGATGGCTCCTCTACTCACAATTGCCTTCTGCAGCAGAAGCACCTCGGACCCCGCCCACCCTCATTCCTGAAATGCCTCCCATCCTACGTGTACTTTAGATGTGGACATCAGAGCAACCAAAGGGGAAGAGAGACAGGTGCACTGCTGCTAGTGAGGCCCCATCGGCAGAACACAGAATGTGGAGAACCTGCATATGGAGAACACGGCTGCCCGTCTCGGCGACCCCGACCACTGGGGGCGCCTCACCCCCAAACAAACGTAAGAGCCCAGGGCCTCAGCCGAGCGATGGGGTTCCCAGCTTGCTCTGATGCCGACTCCTTTCCTACATCATGGGTAATTCAGTGCAGTGAGGGCGGCAGAATGACCAAGGAAAAACACATTTGCATCACCAGTAGGTTCTTTGACCTGTCACGGGAGCAGGAAGAGATCGGCAGGACCAGCACATTTGCACGCACCGACTCCGCGACGATACATTTCTGTACAACTCTGAATTTCTAGAAATACTTAAATTCTTGCCCCCAAAAATCTTATTTCTTTGCTTCTTCCCTTGACTTCACCAAAGTTCCACCTATTACCTCCTCTGGAACAGACATCTAGTGCCTCATTGCTGGGGACAAACGACGCTCACATTTCTAGTTACTTCTACTAGTTTCTTAATACAATATGAGAACATGTTTGTGGCTCTGGGCTGCCCATAGATCTTTGATGATTGGTCTTCTCGTGACCTGTGGACCATGTTTTGCTCCTATAATCCAAACCATGCAAGAGCCTCACACTTTGTTCCTGCTGTGTTTCCCCAGGTCCCTGAGCTGTGAAATCCAATAAACGTCTGTAGCTCAATTAATAGTATCGTGCCGCTATAGGCTATTTACCCAATGGGCACAAAGCCACTAATTTGAAAAGATATATGCGTCCCTATGCTTAAATCAGTGCTATCAACAATAGCCAAGGTATGAAAGGAGCTCAAGTGTCCATTGACTGGTGAATAGAGAAAGATGTGGTACGGATATACGATGGAAAATTACTCAGCCGTCAAAAAGGCCATCTTGCCACTTGCAACAACATGGTTGGAAATAGAGAGTATTATGCTAAGCAAAACAAGTCAGTCAGAGAAAGACAAATACTATATGATTTCAGTCATATGTGGAATTTCATAAACAAAACAAATAAGCAAAGGGAGAAAGGGAACAGAGAGAGGAGTAAACCAAGAAACAGAGTGCTATTACAGAGAACAGGGTGCCAGTCAGCAGAGGGAGGTCCGTGAGGGTGACGGGGGTGAGGGAGGGCTCTGGGCCCAGGGGCGCAGGGGGTGCAGGGAGGGGGGGGATCACCACAGTGTACACCTGAGATGAATCTAACACTCATGTTAACTAGCCGGAATTAAAATGTAAAAATAAAAACAAGGTAGTACGGTGCCAATGTTAATTTCTTAGATGCTTTTCTTAGTTTTGATCATTATATGATGGTTAAGTTTGAAATCACCTTAAAATAATAAGTTTGGTTGTTGTTTTTTTTTTTATCTGACTTTGCCATTGGCCTGGAAATGAGAGTGAAGAAAACATTACAGCTGGGGCCTGCTTTCTGGTTCCGTTAACGGGTGTTAACAAGGAACGTTCTAGTTAGTAAGAAAACAGCGGGTCTGTAAGCAACAGCCCCCAAACCCTCCAGGGCTCCCGTCAGCGAAACCGCGTAAACGTCAGTCCCACGGGGGTCTCTGCCGAGGTGCTCGGAGTGTGGATGGCAGGGGCAGGCAGGCAGCGCCCAGAGGCCTTCCCACGAGGGCTGCCCTCAGCCACGGAGCAGGACACAGCCCAACAGGTGAGCGCAAGCCGGCACTCCGCCCCGCGGCCAGCCCGTGCAGGGGGAGCCTGGCCTGTGCAGAGGGAGCCCAGCCAGTGCAGGGGGAGCTCAGCCCGTGCAGGAGAGCTCATCCTGTGCAGGGGGAGCCCATCCCATGCAGGGGGAGCCCGCTCCGCGCAGGGGGGGCCCATCCCATGTAGGAGAGCCCATCCATGCAGGAGAGCCCATCCGTGCAGGGGGAGCCCATCCCGTGCAGGGGGAGCCCAGCCCGCACAGGGGGAGCGCAGCCCGTGCAGGAGAGCCCATCCTGTGCAGGGGGAGCCCATCCCATGCAAAAGAGCCCATCCGTGCAGGAGAGCCCATCCCGTACAGGGGGAGCCCATCCCCTGCAGGGGAAGCCCAGCCTGTGCAAGAGAGCCCGTGTGCAGGGGGAGCCTGGCCCCTGCAGGGGAGCCCATCCCGTGCAGGGGGAGCCCAGCCCGTGCAAGAGAGCCAGGCCCGGGCAGGGGGAGCCCGGCCTGCACAGGGGCGGGGCCGGCCTGCGCAGGGGGCTCCCCATGTGCCCAGGACGGAGGGGCGGCGGGCTCTGCCCATCACTGGGCTCTGCCCATCACCAGGCCCCAGCGCTGCGCGCCAGCATGCCACCTTCACACAGCAGGCGGGGTTTCAGAGAGCCGCCTGGCTCTGAGAAGCATGTCTGGAATCACACGCTTTCATGGTGGAATCCCAGAGTTGGTCCAGAGAGGGGACCTGTCTGATGTGCTTGGTCTGGGTCCCAGGGGTTAAGGACACCGCAAAATCGCAGGAAGCCAAACGCGGCCTGCTGCTCTAAGTCCCAGCGTTAGTCCAGAGCAAGGCCGCCTCCCGACTCGTCCCCTCGTGAGACAGGAAGCCACTAACCCTCCAGCACCACAGCGCGGGGAAGTGGGGGGGCAGGTCTCTGTCTCTGCAGGTGACACAGCAGTGCCTGCCTGACTCCTCCCCCTCCCCCGACAACGCAGGGCTGACAGGCCCATTTTGGGTCTGAAGGATCCACAAAAGCACAAAAGGCCACAAACCCTGCTCTCCAGGGCCCCCCCCACGGGCTCCCGCAGACATGAGTGGGTGCGCGCACAGGCCGGGCTCCGCCCCCCCCCACGGGCTCCCGCAGACACGAGTGGGTGTGCGCACAGGCCGGGCTCCGGGGGGGCCCCCCCACGGGCTCCCGCAGACATGAGTGGGTGTGCGCACAGGCCGGGCTCCGGGGGGGCCCCCCCACGGGCTCCCGCAGACATGAGTGGGTGCGCGCACAGGCAGGGTTCCGGGTCCCCCCCACGGGCTCCCGCAGACACGAGTGGGTGCGCGCACAGGCCGGGCTCCGGCCCCCCCCACGGGCTCCTGCAGACATGAGTGGGTGCGCGCACTGGCCGGGCTCCGGGGGGCCCCCCCACGGGCTCCCGCAGACATGAGTGGGTGCGCGCACTGGCCGGGCTCTGAGGGGGCCCCCCCACGGGCTCCCGCAGACATGAGTGGGTGCGCGCACAGGCTGGGTTCCGGGGGGGCCCCCCCCCACAGGCTCCTGCAGACATGAGTGGGTGCGCGCACTGGCCGGGCTCCAGGGCGCCAAGGCCGCAAAGTGCACGCCTTCCCACGCACGAGGCACAGGCCTGCGGCTCAGCAAGAGATGTGACAAAAAATGTCCCTGCAGCGATGTGGCAGCCGTAGGTTGGGGGGCAGCCTGTTTCATCCGGCGAGCCCGTGTAGTCCCCAGCCTGGCACCTTCTCTGAGGTACCGCTTCGAGCTGTGTTAACACCATGTGTGGAAACTGGGCCCTGGACACCCCCTTGTCATGACTTTCAGCTTTTCTTGGTGAACCCCTAACTCTGGATGCCAATATGACCTGAACTTCTGGAAGTTACCATTCCTTAAAAAAATCAAACTACTGATGGAAAAGAAAGTCGGGGTCCGGGGGGCGCATCTCCACGCCGGCCCCCCCTGCCCACCTCTCACACGCCCACCACGTGAACCACACAAGCAGAGTCTGAAAACCAACACACCTGAAGAGGCAGCTGGACCTACTCCTACTGAGCTAGGTCCTCTCATTTGTCCCTGGGTCCCTATGCCCTGTCTCCTGCTGGAGAATTCCTCTGGGCCTTACAGTCTCTTCCCAGGACCAAAAGACTCCCGACACGCAGCCTGCGAACACGGAGTCCTTTCCTTCTCTGCTTTTCCTTCTGTTGATGAGTGCCGGCCTGAGTGCCTGCGGGCGCGCGCCCAGGAAGCAAGGGCCTGACGGTGGCAGGGCTCCCGCGGGGCTCAGCCTACCCCTCGGCCCCACCAGGACTAGCCCCCTCGGTGGCATGGCGCCCGACAGCAGGGCTCAGGATCGCCGGCCAGGCCTCGAGGGCCGCCATGGCTGTGTGCCATCAGCCGCTCGCCAGACGAGGATTCCCATTCCTGAGTCATATTTGTTCCCATGCTGATTTGATTTTGGAAAAACCAGGTTTCCCTCCCGAGAAAGGCAAGGAGGACAAGAGCAGGCTTCCAGCCAAAATAAACAGGAAGAAGAAACCAATTCAGTTTCTACTCATCTCGCAGACCCTTTCCAAGTTGGGTTCTAAAGAGGGTCCGGGCCGCGCTTGTTTGCCGCTGCGACTTAGGACAAATCTAGCCGGCCACAGCAAAGCACCTCCTTTGTCCCCACGTCAGTTCATTGAAAGGGGACATGTTTACTATCAGCTTAATCTATTTAGAGCAAATACTCCTTCACATTCTTTTGCTCCATCAAAACAAAACAGAAAAGGCTTCAAAACTCACATGGAAACTTCCAAAGTCACAATGTGGCCTTCGCAGCCCCGCCATGGCTTTGTGCACGTTCGCAGCACAATGAGCCCGCGGCTCTGCCTGTCCTCTCTTTGTGAAACGCAGGGGCCAGAAGCTGAGGTTCTGAGTGGCCGGCGTCCGTTGTCGGAGCCCTTCCGCTCGCACTACAGGGACAGGGTAACAGAAAGGGAAGCTCCCTTTGATCCAGAACTCCTTTCCTCTGAGAATCGGCTAAAACAAAAGCGATTTTCTGTTCAGCAGAAGACCGACCAGTGGTTCATGAGACCTGATACATTAATAAGCCAACAAGTGCTGTCAGTCCACAGCAGAAGGAGCCGAGGGGCTTTCTGTAGCTGTCACATCGTTACATCCGGAGACATTTGTTTCTACCCAAGGAAACCAGGACACAGAAGCCGTAACATTGGATTTTCCAGAGAAGTACAGTATCATTCTGATACTACACTTGCCTATATTTTACTTTAATATAGAGTAATCTTTTAAATTGGATTTAACTATAAAACTTTCATAAAATTAAAATGCATGATCCCATAAAATCAAATCAGTCTTTAATTGAAATAATAAAAATCGCATTGACTAATGGTCCCTGAGTCAATAGTCCCGTGAAGTGGCAGGTGGAGAGCCCGTCTTGGCCGGCCGAGTGGCTACTTCTTGCACATGTCGGTGAGTAGGACATGAAGTTCAGAAACACACTCAAACTGCAGCCCAACCCGGCAGATTTCCACCCCTCCGAAGCCGGAGCGCGTGGATGGACCATGGCAGAGTGAGATGGTCCCCATTGGATCTGGAGATGTTCAAAGCAACAAGGCAAGCCCGTGCCAAGTTCATACTCAGTCAGCTAGAGATGACAGTGAATTTGTCGTCATTGCTTCGACTGCACCCCAGAAATCATCTTTTCCCAGTAGGACACACCATTACCACCAATTTGTGGATTACGGGATTATCAGTATGATCTCCATTTTTTTTTCAAGTATCATGAAGGAAGCCAATAAGCAAATTTGGCTTTACAAATGCATTTTATTTCTAAGAGAGGCTCCTGTTCATTTAAATCTTCAAGGTAACACGTGTTATTTTTGTGGATGAAACAGATGTTGAATCTTTCCTGAGTGAGCGTAACAAAGGGAAGGAGGGACAAAGGAGCTCGGGGCACAGCCAAGAGTAATCACTGTTAAGTGTGTATCTTGGATGATGACAAACTTTTAGCTCCGGAGAGGGGCTGGGAGCAGTGGGGGGAGGGGGCATAGGAGGAGGAGCCCAGCAGGGGGAACAGAGGTGGTTGTGCACACTGCCCACAGAAGACTGCGGAGGTGACTGGAGTCGGGGTGATGGACAGGACAGGAGAAGAGCGCCCAGGATGGGGAACAGCAAGGCCCGGTGTGTGGTCACCAGGGCGCCTGCTAAGGAGGGCCAAGCCCTGAAACAGGGGAGAGGTGGAGGAGCAGGGCGGAGGGTCATTACCACCAACAATGACAGCAGTAAGACTGAGGACAGGAAGCTGGGGTAAAGTCTTTCAGAAAGGAAACAAAAGACACTCTAAAAAAAAGAACTTTGGGGCATCTGGATGACTCAATCAGTTAGGCCTCTGCCTTCGGTTCAGGTCTTGATCCCAGAGTCCTGGGATCCAGCCCCAAGTCGGGCTCTCTGCTCGGCAGGGAGCCTACTTCTCCCTCTGCCCCTCCCCTGTTTTTGCGTTTTTGCTCTCTCTCTTTCTCTCTCTGATAAATAAAATCTTCAAAAGAAAGATTTTGAGAATATTAAAAAATTTAAAACGAACACATTTAGTAGAGAACAAAATGAAAATCATTAAACTGAAAAATATAATCACTAAAATAAAAAACCTAATGTCCTAAAAGCCTCAGGAAAAAAGGAAATAGCCACACTGCAGGGCAGAGCTACAGAGATTAAGGAAAATAGGGCCTGAAAAGAGGGGCGGGAGAGCTTAAGGGACGATGGGAGGCGGCGCAAGCCGAACACCAGAGCGCCAGGGCAGCACTCAAAAGAAAGGGCAGAAGCAGAGTTTAAGAGACAAAGGGACAGAATTTGAAAGGCTCGCTCAGAAACACTTCTCAGATGGGGAAGCACGCGGAGGGAGTCCTGATGGAGTAGGCAAGTCAGTGAATCTGCAGGACACCAGAGGTAAGACTCCAACAGCGACTGGAGAGGAAGGACAATGAATGTGCAAGGGACAAGGGCTGGCCCACGAATGAGGACAGACCCAGCGGCCACAGCCACCGTACCAACACACCCGCCGACTGCCGCCACGCCCCTGCATTCTTCCTTCCTGCCCTTCCGGTCCGCACCCTCTGCACCACACCCCTGTCTCCTCGCACAGCTGCCCTGTGTCTGGGCTTCTCCGTGCTACCCCCACTCAGCCCTCCAGCAGCCGGGAGCCAGGCTGTGCCCGAGTCTGGGGCACACAGACAGCACACGCGTCCCTCATCCTCAAGAAGCCCCAGCCTCCTGGGAAGACAAATACATGGAAAACAGCTAGCTGGAAAGTCAGATGTGTCTGACTCCTCCCTGACTGCCTGCTCAGTGTATGGACACAGTTAGTCTCACTTGTTCTGTGTTTGGGACCCAGGTCTTCTCAACTGAAACGGTAAGTCCCCTGGAAGGTGTTGTGGAATGATACGAGACCAGAAGAGGAGACTGTTGAGTTCTGACGATCAGAAATCTTATCACCTTGTCCGATCTACTTAATTTTGCCTCAGTTTACTCTTCTATAGAACAAGGGTGACAGGCCAGATAATCTCTTCTCCCTACCTCAGCTCTCAGCTCCCCCGATGTGCTCTTCACGTCAGGGAGGACGGTGGGACGGTGCGTCCACACTCGCCCAGGCCTGGCTGGCTCATCTAAGAGCGACACTGCGGGCGAGCTGCAAGGCAGAGCCGAGGCCCGTCCTCACGAGGGGCCCTCGCCTGCGTCCCGGGCGCAGCAGAGGACATGAGCATGGCTCCAGAGCACCCTCGCAAGCAGGCGAACGCGGACGGTGCACAGTGTGCTTAAACACCTAGCCGGCCGCTGCGGGGATGACCTCTGCTCCGGGGCAGGTGCAGCATTTAGGACCCTTTCGTCATGGTCAGACTCTCTGAGAGCGTGGTTTTGGTGAATGATGTTTCCCACCACTTAAAGAAAACAAATAAAATGTATCTGGCAAGTTCTGTTTTCATCTCAGTCCAAAATGAATAAAACATTGAGCCATTTTTCTTGCTGTAAATGTTTCGTGTGGAAGCCGAGGGCCTCTTCCAGGAAGATATAAAGCAAAGCTGGACGTCAGTCCACACACGTTCCGTCGCTTTTATTCCTAAAAACTGACGGCAATTTATTGAAGTTATTTCCAAAAGACTTCTCGGTCATTATATAACAAATTTGAAAATTTAAGATCGTTTTTATTTCATGTGCGTCTGACGAGCTCAGTATCCAGCAGGAGCGGCCCGACCTCAGACGGGGTAACACAGCATCCGAGCCACCCGGCCATAGCAGGCGAGCCCGGGGCCCGAGGACCGGGGCGGGGGGAGGGGGGCAGGGGGAGATCCGGCTTCTGGAGCAGCAGCTCTTGGACTTCAGCTCCACTGGAGGCACCTGGAGGGCTCATTAAAGGACAGATGGTCCTGACTGGGGGCGGGGGGCATCCAGGGATCTACATGTGTAACAAGTTCCCAGGGACCACCCTGAGAAGCACCATGGGCAGGATGGGACGGGCCAAGGGCTGTCAGGGCGCCGGGCTGGGCTAGGACAGCTTCAAGGCCCTCGAGTGATTATAGTGTGCCCCCAAGTTACCCGTGAGTAGCCCAGGCCAGGGCCCCACTGGCTTCCCTGGCTTCCTATCACTCACAGACCCGGGGGTTCTTAGGTCACCAGGGAAGCCACTGACGGCTCTGGAGATCTCCTCCCAGCTGACAGCAGCAACACTACAGGTCTGGCCCGGGCCCTGGGCACTGTGGTCCGTCCACATCTCTGTGCTCATCCCAGGTTATAAGCTCCACACGAGCAGGGACCTCGACCACCTCGTTTGCTGTTGCACCGAGCGCTGGGCCCAGCGGGGCGCTCAGGGCGGATGTTTGCTGAATGAATACACAGGGGAGCATTACAGCCTTTCCCAGCGGGGAGAGTCATGGCCCAGGACGCGGCCCACAGGGGTCCTCCAGCTGAACTTTGTATACAGAATTTAAAGACAAAAACAGAGAGAACTTTTCTTGTATTACAACAATCCTGGCAAAGGTAAAGAGAATATTGGAGTGCAAGAAATAGAAAAGGTTTAACATTTTCTATGTAAAATCTATACGACCCAAAGACAAGAAACATTGCTTACTTTAGAGAGCACCCGTGGCTTTTAATTTATCAATAGAATCCTCAAGTGTGTAATTAAGATATATTTTTATAAATATTACTTTATTTTTTCAGTGTTTCAAGATCCATTGTAGGGGGCACCTGGGTGGCTCAGTTGGTTAAGCGACTGCCTTCAGCTCAGTCATGATCCTGGAGACAAAACCCCTTTATCATCAACACATACCCCACCCGGGATCAAGTCCCGCATCGGGCTCCCTGCTCGGCAGGAAGCCTGCTTCTCCCTCTCTCACTCCCCCTGCTTGTGTTCCCTCTCTCGCTGTGTTTCTCTCTGTCAAATAAATAAAATCTTAAAAAAAAAAAAAAATCCACTGTCTATGCCCCACACCCAGTGCTCCGTGCAATAGGTGCCCTCAGTACCCACCACCGGGCTCTCCCACCCCACCCCCCTCCCCCTCCAAAACCCTCAGTGTGTTTCTCAGAGTCCACAGTCTCTCATGCTTCATCTCCCTCTCTGATTTACCCCAGTTCCCATTTCCTTTCCTTCTCCTACTGTCCTCCACGTTACCCCTTATGCTCCACAAGTAAGTGAGACCATGTGATACTTGACTTCCTCTGCTTGGCTCGTTTCACTCAGCATAGTCTCCACATATTAAAAAAGTATCAGACTTCTTGATTCTACGTCTGCTCCATTTCTCCTCCTGTCTTACTCATCATCATGACCTGGACAGTATCTGACCCAAAAAATCATAAAATCGGACCTGCAGGGCAGCTCTCCACCATCAAGGCAAAGTGGCAAGTATGGGATCAGAGCCAAACAGATTCTGAAATCACAAGTAAGCTGCGTGAGCACGTGGCTTAGCCCCCATCGCTCCTACCACATGGCATGCTCTCTTAACCTACAGCTGCGGCCGGAAGAGTGCCCTCTGGCCCGCTGACCTAGACATGGAGAGCCCAGGCCTGGTGTACAGAAGGTTGTGTAGCACACGCTGGTACCGGCCCCCAGTGGGCAGAGGTGTCCTCAGTATCACAGCCTCCCAGGGAGAGAAGGCACCCCATAACAGCCTGCTGCCCGCCCCTTCATCACGTCATCTCTCTGGAACAGAGGGCAGAGGCCTGCTCTCCCAACCCATGGCGCTTTTGCCAAAATCCCCAACCACGAAATGACAAAACCCCTTTATCATCAACAGCTACCCCAGCCAGCACTGCTTCCGACCGGGGACGCACGGGGAACCGCGGACGGCAATCCACCGCCGTTGCCCACGCCCAACCAGCCTGACCGCGGTCCCCGCTGCAGAAGCAGCCGGCCTGATGGCAGAGTGGCCTTGCTCGTGACCCCGTTCCGGAACCAGCAGCAACACCGGGCGGGGCTGGCGTACGCTCTGAGTCCGTGGCCAGTATGGGCTCAAAGTTCAGCTTCGGTGTACATCCCAGGACGTCCCTGCGGAGTCCCACTTGCCCGAGCGCACACACGCAGGCGGAGCTGGTTTCTCCTCTATCACAGATCTCCTTGTATCCTGATCATTCCTGCCCTTGACTAAAATTATCTGTCTACGTAGTATTCTCCCTCTGCCCTAAATTTAAGATGCTCAAGGGCAAGAAACACATCTTATTGATCTCTGTTCTCCAGGAAGCCAGCATACATGCCTGCCTGTATACAACAGGTGGTAAATAAATGTTCGCTCTATCCCGTCAAGGGTTACCGTGTATTGACACACTTGCATACAGGCAATTCTGTCGGAGTCACCAAAAAACTATCAACACCAAGCAAACACATTGCTTCAATACCTCCCCTTGTTATCTCATCCAACCCCAGTCAGGACCTGTAACTAAATGTATTTCTGACCACACCTCTGCATCAGAGCCATCGACTCCCATCAAAGTATTCATGTTCACACAAACTATGTGTATCCCAAGCTAATCATGGGTGAGATAGAGAATAATCACTTACAGAGGTTTTATTAGATTAGAAGTAAAGGAACTAATAAAAGAATCATAAAGAAAACATTACCTAACAAATTTGTTGACTTTAGCTAAAGCAAGAATTAATGGAAAATTTGTGGTCTTAAGTGTATATATTAGAAAAGAAGAAAGCTGAAAATAAATGCGCTAACCACCCTTGTCAAAAAAAGAAAAGAAAAGAAAAGAAAAAATGTAAAATAAACCAAAGAAAATAGAAGAATGAAATAGTAAAGAACTGAAATTAATGAAATAAGAACATTCAATAAAGACAGCCAAAAGCCAAAAGCTTCCTCTTTGAAGTGATTAGTGAAGTTACTAGTGAAGTTTCTCACACTGAGCAAGAATTTACAGAAAAGGAACAAACCACCACTATCAGGAATGAAAAGAGGGTTAGACCCAGGCAGAAAGTTGGAAAGTTGATATACCACAGAGACAGTTTGTATTCCATTGAGGAAAGGACAGTTATTTATTAAATGATCCTGGGAAAAATTAAGTATCTACTTTGGAAAAAAATCAGACTGGACTGCTACATTCTACCATAAACTATCTGTTCTAGGTAACTCAAGGACACTTCAGGTGAGTACCTTCATGATCTGAAGGCAGAGAGAGATCTCTTAGAACACAGACAGCATTAACCATAAAAAGAACACTTGATAAACTGGGCTACATTATAATTAAGGACTTCTCCTTACCAAAAAAATAATAAAAATTAAATTAAAAAATAAGTCACAAACTGAGATAGCAGCAACACATCTGATGAAGGATCTATAAACTAATACATATGACTCTACTAGGAAAAGCTAAGTGATACTACATAAGTAGAAAAAAAGATATGAATGGGGATTTCACAGAAGAGGATATATAGGCAGAGAATTATCATATGAAAAGTTTTCCTACCTTAGTAATCAAGAAAATTAAAATTAAGACTACAATGAGATTACATGTTACATTTAACTAGATTTAAGAAGCTTAACAATGCCAAATGTTACAGAGACTGCAGGTTAGTGAGAAATTTACCTACACTCTTGGGAATATATGTTGTTACAACCACTATGAACCCACTATAAAAAGCATCTTGCAGGGTACCTGGGTGGCTCAGGTAGTTGAGCATCCAACTCTTGGTTTCAGTTCAGGTCATGATCTCAGGGTAGTGAGACTGAGCCCTGCATCAGGCTCCACATTCAGTGAGGAGTTTGTTTGAGATTCTCTCCCTCTTCCTCTGCCCCTTCCCCTGTTCTCACTCTCTCTCTCAAATAAATAAATAAATCTTAAAAAAAAAAAAAGGAAAAGGAAAGGCATATAGAAAATTTGCTGTATTCTCAGATGTCAAGACTACAGACTATCCCAAAGAACCTACAAAACAAACTTCCAAAACTAATAAATGAGTTTATCAAGTTTGTAGGATACAAAGTCAACTCACAGAAATTATAGTTCTATAAACAAGCAATGAATAATGAGAAAGAAAAAAATGTAAAACAATACCATTTATTATAGCTCCAAAAATGATATCTCTAGGTATAAATATAAAACATTTCTTAAAAATTGTAAAACCCTGATGAAAAGAAAGGAAGAAAGAGCTTATTAGATAGAGGGGCATACAATGTTCATGGATTGGAACACTCTCTTCAACCAACCAAATGACTTAGTGTAATATCAATTAAAATCCCACCAGGACTTTTGTGTATACATTCAAGCTGATTTCAAAATTGATATGGAAATGCAAGGAATCTAAAATAGCCAGACAACTGTGAAAAAGAAGAATGAAGTTGGAAGGCTCCCACTATCCAATTTTAAGAATTATTATAAAGCTACAGAAATCAAGACAGTATAGTTTTGGCAAAGGAAGGGAAAAAATACCTATTAATGGAACAGAATTGTTCAGAAATGGACCCACACAAATGACCATTTGATCCTTGATCAAGATACAAAGACAAGTATTAAAAAAATGATAGTGTTTTCAACAAATGCAGCTCTGAATTAACTGGATATCCATACTCAAAAAAATTAATGTTGGTATAAACCTCACACCTTGGGACATCTTGGTGGCTCAGTTGGTTAAGCATCCAACTCTTGATTTTGGCTATCATGATCTCAGGGTCGTGAAATTAAGCCCCATGTCCTGGACACCACACTGGGCAAGAAGCTTGCTTAAGTTCTCTCTCTCTCTCTCTCTCTCTCTCTCTCTCTCTCTCTCTGCCTCTGCATTCCCCTGCTGCCTCTGCTCATGTTCTCGCTCAAATAAATAAATAAATAAACCTCACACCTTACATAAAAAGGAACCCACAATGCACAAACTGTTGATCTATGCAATTCATGGAAGAAATCATGGGAGTGATTTTTGTGATGTGGAGTTAGGTAAAGGTTTCTGACATATGATACCAAAAGCAGAATCCTTGCAAATAGAAATTGATAAACAACTTCATCAAAATTAGAAATGTTTGCTCTGCAAAGACACTGTTTAAAAAAAAAAAAAGATAGGCTACAGAATGGAGAAAAATATTTGCAAATCACTTATCCAATGGAGGATTTGTAGCCAGAAAATACAGTAAATTCAAACAACCCAATTTATAATTAAAAAAAAAAAAGACGAAGACTTGAACAAATGCTTCACCAAGATACAAAGGTAGAAAATAAGCACCTGAAAAGACTCTGAACATCATTCTCCATTTGGGGAAACTTAACCCATGCTGAGACAGAACCACATTAGGACGGCTACACAGAGGAAGATGGAGAGCAGGGGTGGGAGCGAGAGATACCGACCTCACCTGGCGCTGGCGAGGAGGCAGGGCCACCGGAACGCACCCATCGTGCATGTGGGAAAGCAGCCAGACTCCCCATCCAGGACCCAGCAGTCCCAGCCTGAAATACTTATCCAAGAAAAATGTAAACATAACCTATGACAAAACCAGCATGTGATTATTTACAGTGGCTTTATTTAGCATTACCCAAAACTGGAAACAATCCAAATGTCCACCAACCTCTGAATGGATAATCAAAGTGACGTGGACGGAATATACATCAGCCGTGAAAAGGAACAATGGACGCTTGTCACAATGTGAACAAATCTCCAACACACGATGCCCAGGGGGGGAGCCAGATTCAAAAGGTCACGTATTGTATGATTTTGTGTCTATGAACATCCTGAAGCAGGCAATACCATAGGCTCAGGAAACAGATGAGTGATTGCCAAGGGCTGGGAGTGAAGAGAAGGGACTGGTTACAAATGGACCCCAGGAACCTTTTCGTAATGGTGGTCATGTAATAAATCTTGATGTTGGTGGTCATATGACTGTTTGCATCTGTGAAAATGCATGAAACGATACAATTGAAAAGGTATGTGCATCATTTACCTTGATAGACTGGACTTTGAACACGTATCAGGTCTAGAAATATAAATTCATAGGAAACCGACTGCTTCCAAAGAGGAGGCAAAGTCAATGGTGATAAGGGGGAGCCTGAACAGACTGTGCTTTGCCCACACCAGGGAGCAGTTTGTAGCTTTCAGTAATACTTTTATAAGCTCAGCTCTCCAATAATTAAATCTATAAACACAGATGGAACAGCATAGCAAAACATATTTTAAGAGAATCATAATGTAGTCCAGTTAAGAGTTGAATATATACATATGTCCTCCATCCCAAACCTCTTTCTTTTACCTTTTTACTGGTCTGAGCCACTGTTCATTAAAACCAGAGAGGAAACAGAGCACAGAGCAATCCTGGGAAACAATTAATTTATCTCCCAGTATAATCAACTCGACCTCCCTAAAAAGAATCTGAAACCAAATGTTCAAATGAAGAGTATATGCCTTTGTTTTCCACCCAGTTTTTACGGTGTTTAAACAAGGATTTTTTTTAAAGGCTTGACTTTCAGAAGGTCACATGTGCAACATTTCCCTAGAACTTCGTCTGCTCTCTCAACAAGGTGAGTTTCCTTAATGCTGCTGCAAATCAGGTAAAAGGCATGCCGAGGGGAAAGTTAAATAGAAAGCCATCTCAAATAGCATTTTTTAAAAGGCAAACATCAACCTTGTAAGTATTAAAAGCACATTCTAAAATCCACTCTGATGACAGTTTAAGAAAAAGCCGCTTTTATGTGCGTGGAGCCCTGCTCTGCTTGGTCTTTTAAATGTGAGTGTTTACCTAAAAATACAGGCAAGGCCAGAATCTGGCCTTGAAGAGGCACCTTTTGATTGCACACGGTGAACTCAATCTTTAACTAATAAATTGTCCCGCACCTTTGTCTCGCCCAAGAAAGGCAGAGGTCTGCTCTCACAAGAACGTACAAGCCTCTTTCAAGGGGCCCGGGTTTTTCCCTCTGCGTCTCTTGGCTTGTTGATTTAGAGCTTCTAGGAGTGACAATGCACATCACCGGCTTTTTCTCTTTGACTCTGTCATCTGTGCCACTGAGTGTACTTTGACTCAGATCAAAGTTGAAAGCTTCTAGAAAGACACACAAACCACAGTGTGACAAATAGCGTGATGTGTTCGGCCCAGCAAACAATCAATCACTTTCATCAACCCAGGTAAAGAATCCCGTGTTTTCAGTTCTAATTCTCAGGTCTGAAATGATAGAACTTTACCACATTGTCAAGGACCGAAGAGCTTTAAACAGTGAGGAAAAGCCGTAAGTGAAACTCACATACAAGCACTGAAATTTTCATGGTTCAAAGGACTGTGGTTTCAATTTGCCCTTGTCTGAAGCTATTGAAGTTTAAACTGAGTCACACAAGTCTAACCAAAATACGTGAATTTGATCCTATTTTCTTAGTTGAGAAGTAATTTGTAGCATGTCTGTACCCAAGCAGGGTATATAAAAACGCCTTCGATATTATTCAAGAACCGTACATCCAACTGTTCCTTGCCTGCGTAAAGCTGTGTGAGGGGCCCCCGCCCGGCGGGATCTTGAATAAGGAGTGGCGAATAACCCTGGACAGGAGTGCCCACTTTGCCTGGACTGTGCTCTCCATCCCCTGTAATCACCACCAGGAGCAGAGACGACGACGGCTCACGAAGCATCTGCCATCGACTCGGCAATGGGCAGGTGCTTTACGTAGACGACCTGATTCGGTCCCTCCAAAACTCCTGGGAGGCAGAAATTCCTACTCCCATCTTCGAGATGGGGAAACTAAGGCACAAAGAAGTTAAATAAATTGGCTACAAGGTCACACACACCTAGAACGGCACTTTCAGGGTGAGAACACTGTACTCTCACAAACCTAGGAGTGGCCGTGATGGTGAGAGGAGGGACACACTGGGCTTTTATTTCAAATCCTCCCTGAGTCAAAGAGAAAAAGTCGTCCTAGTTTATCCTTCCCGAGCACTTTGATTATATGTGTGTTCTAACAGGGAAAACTGTGAATTCCACAAATACTCATTCAGTGTCTCCGGGGTGATGAGTTGTCTAGTGGGACCATTATAAATAAGAAAACAAGCAAAATTATTTTTGATTTTGTAAAAATTATGCTTATGATGTATTTTTAAAATGTTTTTTGGATTCCTATGTCCTGCCAGCAACTAAAGATCAGTAAATCCAAAAAATTTGAGCAAAACATTCCCCATTCCAAAGCGTCACTGACCCTTCTACCCCCTACAATGTCCCAGAATAATCAGGGGGCGTGATCTGGGCCACGTGGGCAGCGACTGATAATCACAGACAGAAACAGGGCCACTGTAAGCTGCCGGAGGAAAGCCCCGGGCACTCCCTCGGTGTGCCAGGGCCCTGAGTAAGGGGCCACAGGACATGTGACCGACTGTGCTAGCGAAAGCCCTGTCATTAGAGCAAAAGCATCGTCTTTACTCGAGCAAAAACCGAATGTTCTCGACCAGATCTGCTTAGCGATGCCCATATTTCATGGCTACGGACATCTTTTTCAAGGGTTACAGTTAGTCCTATAGGAAAAAAACACTTTCAATTCAGAATTTACAGCTTTCTTCTCCCCACTATGAAATGCTGTTCAAAGATCTTCCAGACAGCAGGGCACTTTCCCCTGCTTCCCACCCTGGACCTATTCCTGGGCGCCACCTCTGCTGCCGCCCCTTCCCCAGCCCTGCTCTGTGGCCTCAGACAGCTCTCCTGAGCTCCCAGCTCCCCTCTTTGCAGGGACCCCACTATGGCAGCACAGACCTGGCCGGGTGTTCCCTGCACTCGCTGACCCCTGGCTTGCTCCCAGCCCTCAGCAAACAACCTGCTGGAGAGCAGTCCTTGTCCACTCGTGCCCTCTGTCCATCCAACGCCCTTC
>PITA01021037.1:0-33598 GCA_004023965.1 Spilogale gracilis | reverse complement strand
GTATTTCCCTTCAAAAACCCGAGGATGCTGGTTGGTCTTTACATCTGTCTCTTTACATCTGTCTTTACATCCATGCTCTGCCTCTTCGAGTTGGCCATGTGCAGAGGCCTTGTTCTGCTCATCCTCTGTGCCTGGCACAGGGCCTGGGCACCGTAGATGTTCAGTAGCATTTATGCACAATGTTTATGCTTAGGGATGGGGTGGTTGACTGGTGTTTGGAGACAAGACAATGTGGGGGAGATAAATAAGAGAGGGAATGGGAAGATATGGGAGAAGAGTCGTGGCAAAGGATAAAGGGAGCAGCTTGAAGGAAATGTGGAAGTGGGTATTTGGAAATGAAGGATAAGAGCATGAGATGGAGTGAGATCGCACTACCACCTGTCGTTGGTAAGGCCCAGGGTTAGAGGCCCCTTGGAGGTGGTCACGGGACGGCTCTCTGAGGGCCCACACAGGCCTCAGGCTAGGGGAAATGAGGTGGAGTTGGCTCCCCTCAGCTCCCCTCTACTATGGGAGACAGTGAATAGAGATTCAAAGAAGCCCCTGCTGGAAGGCCTGCTTGCTTGTTTCAGAGAAAAAGAAGGGTAATGCTAGAAAAGTATTTTGTTTGTTTACTGGATTCATTAAAATCATCATAATAATAATGTCTATTGAGCACCAGGGTAAACTAATCTCCAAACTTGTTGTTTCTTGTATTCTTGATTTTAGCCATTCATACAAGTATGAGATGATATAGTAATTGTGATTTGCATTTCTCTGATGATCAGTGATGTTGAGTATCATTTCATGTGTCTGTTGGCCATTTGGGTGTCTTCTTTGGAGAAATGCCTGTTCATGTCTTCTGCCCAATTTTTAACTGGATTATTTGTTTTTTGGTATTAAGTTTTATAAGTTCTTTATATATTTTGGATACTAACCCTTTATTGGCCCTATCATTTAAAAATATCTTCTCCTATTCAGTAGGTTGTCTTAGTTTTGTTGATTGTTTCCTTTGCTACACAGAAGCTTTTTTATTTTGATGTAGTCCCAGTAGTTTATTTTTGCTTTTGTTTCCCTTGCCTCAGGAGACACATCTAGAAAAATGTGGGTCGGCCAAGAAATCAAAGAGGAAATTTAAAAAAACACATAGAGACAAATGAAAATAAAAACACAACGGTCCAAAATCTTTAGGATGCTGCAAAAACTGTTCTAAGAGGGAAGTTAATAGCAACACAGGCCTAGATCAAGAAGCAAGAGAAAAAATTTTTTGATATTTTATTTATTTATTTGACAGAGACAGAGAACACAAAAAAGCACAAGCAGGGGGAGCTGCAGAGGGAGAGGGAGATCAGCTGATCACACAATGGTGTATAGTGGGATTTCCACACATAAAAACAAAGTATTTACATTCTATTATGTGACCTTTATTCCCACCATTGTTTTCATCCTCATTTTACAGTATATTAATACTCAGTTCTTACCACCAGTCATTATAGATATATAATAATATAATATATAATAATATATAGTATAAACAAATATATAACATATATAACAAATATGTATAATTTATCTGTAATGATTTCTATAGACGTATCTATATTAAGCTAAACATGAGGGACCCAGCCCATGTCTTTCATAAAGTAGGGAAATTTCAAAATGAGCCAAGTAACTAAATATGAAGAAACAATAACAAGCAAACAAATAATTCCCCCACACCCCATAAGTGGTAATAGAAAGTGTTTTTTCTTGAGACTCTGGCAGTGGGAAAACTTTTGTAACCATGACCAAAATTCTAGCAGCCATAAAGAAAGAAGATGAACTTGACTTTGTAATTACAAAACAAATAAACAAACCTGCACAGCAAAACTGCACAAGTGAAGTGAAAAGACAAATGGTGAACTAGGAAATAATTTGCAACTTGTACCCCAAAAGGCTATAAGACTATTATCTTTAATATGTACGGAACTTATAAAATTTAAGAAGAAAAAACCAGTAACTCTATAGGGAAAAAAATGAGTGATATCTATATATCTATATATAGATATATATATATGGCTCTAGACATAAGAAAAGATTTTCCATCCTGCTCATAATAGGGGAAATGCAAATTAGAATCATACCAAAGTGTCATTTTTTTCCTCTCAGATTTGCAAAGATCCAAAAGTTTGGCAACTCTCTGTTGGCAAGACTTTAGGGAAACAGACACTCATGCATGTTGGTGTGAGTGCAAAATGGGAATTTGGCAACCTGTAGCAAAATCATACATGAATTTGCCTTTTGAGACAGAAATCCCACTTGTAGGAATCTATCCCCAAAGTATGTGGGCAGAAAGAAGAAACGGTGTAAGTATAAAACTCTTAATTGTAGCACTCCTTGTAATAGCAGAGAACTCACAGGAAACCCAAATACTGGCTTATGGATACAGAAAGGGGGGTGGTGGCTTCTGGATATGAAAATGCCAAAAGTAGGGGCACCTGGGTGGCTCAGTTGGTTGGGCGACTGCCTTCGGCTCGGGTCATGATCCTGGAGACCCAGGATGGAGTCCCACCTAGGGCTCCCTGCTTGGCGGGAAGACTGCTTCTCCCTCTCTCATGCCCCCTGCTTGCTGCTTGTGTTCCCTCTCTAGCTGTGTTTCTCTCTGTCAAATAAATAAAATCTTAAAAAAAAAAAAGAGGGGCGCCTGGGTGGCTCAGCTGGTTAAGCGACTGCCTTTGGCTCAGGTCATGATCCTGGAGACCTGGGATTGAGTCCCACATCCGGCTCCCTGCTCAGCGGGAAGCCTGCTTCTCCCTCTCTCACTCCCTCTGCTTGTGTTCCTTCTCTGGCTGTGTTTCTCTCTGTCAAATAAATAAAATCTTAAAAAAAAAAAAAGAAAAAAAAAAAGAAAATGCCAAAAGTAAAAAGAGAAATATACAACATCAGACATGAACAACAACAAAGAGGCTGATCTAGTCTGAAGACCCACTAGGAAGATACCACAAATTTGCTTTGTACCTAATAACATCGTCTGAGAATAGATAATGTGAAAATTGGCATAACTATAATGAAAAATATACACATCCTCCATTTTAGAAAGGAGTGTCACAATATTTCAGTAACTGATGCAACAAATAGACAATCAGTGAAGTCATAGAGAATCATAATTAACCAATTTGACCTAAAACATGTGATACATTTCCAAGTACACGTGGAACATTTCCAGTAATTGAACAAATAGGGGCATAAAGTAAACCACAATAAATTCCAGACGATTTCAAGTCATACAGAGTAACTTTTCTGACCACAATCATATTGTTTAGAATCAAATAATATAAAGATCATTAGAAAATCTCAAATATAGGGCAATGAAGCAGTATACTCAAAAACAAAACAAAACAAAACAAAACAAAAAAAACCCCAAACCATCAAAAACCATGGGTCTATAAAGAAATAATACTGAAAATTAAAGTATTTTAACTAAATCTGAATGAAAATATATGTCAAAATAAGCAGCTAGAACCATGTTTAAAGGAAGATTTGTAACACTAAATGAAAACAGAAAAAAGTCCAGGCTCAGTAGCAACCATCTGAGTATCATCTCATGAAGTCAGAAAAATAATACCAAATAAATTCAAAGAAAGTAGAAAAGAGCAAATAATCATGGGTAGAAATTAATAAAATAGAAACAAACTCATAACGGAATATTTTAAAAGCAAGGGTTTGTGAATTAATTTATTTATTTGAAAGATTTTATTTATTTATTTGACAGAGAGAAACAGTGAGAAAGGGAACACAACGTGGGGAGTGAGGAAGGAGCAGGCCTCCCACCCGGCAGGAAGCCGGATCTGGGGCTTGATCCTGGGACTCTGGGATCATGACCTGAGCTGAAGGTAGATGCTTAACAATTGAGCCACTCAGGCGCCCCAAGAATTTGTGATTTTAAAATACTGCTAACGTTTATAACAGCCAGGCAAAACTTATATAGCAATGAAAGTAAACAAATTCTTACTAAATGCAACACAGATCAATCTCAGAAACGAATGTTGAGCAAAAAGAAGAGCCGGACCAAAAGATGATCTACTGTGTGATTCCATTAATACAAGACTATCTATGGTATTAAAAATAAAACTGACAGTTTTGAAGAAGTAGGAAAGAGACGTGATTGGAGAAGATGCCAGGAGGGGACTTTTGGGATGCTGGACGTTTCTATTTCTTGAATGAGTATTAGTCCCATGGGGGTGTTCCCCCCGGGATAATTCACTGCCCTGCACACTTGTGAGTTGTGTGCTTTTTGGTAGTAAGATTTTCCCAAGAAGAGACAGGAATCACCAGTGCAGTGTCACCCCAAATGAAATAAGAACAAAGAACAAATGTCTCTCTCCTTTACTCTCTCTGGCTGCCTGGAGACTCAGAAGCCATTTGTGATCACGAAGATGAAAGCCACAAAGACCAGCAGCTGGGGAAAGCCTAGTCACTACACCTTCTGTAAGAGAAATAAGCCACCTGCCTCCTGGCTCCTCTCTTACTTGAAGCTGACTGCCACCGCAGCAACTGACTTAAGGATTCAATTTTGTAAAAGTAGAAAAAGAAGTACAATTTCAACATTAAAAAGACTAGGGGGAAGCAGATACCGGAAATTAATCGTATAGGAAATGGAGAAACAAGCATACATAGAAGACATTTAAAATAAAACCCACGGGCGCCTGGGTGGCTCAGTTGGTTAAGCGACTGCCTTCGGCTCAGGTCATGATCCCGGAGACCCAGGATCGAGTCCCACATTGGGCTCCCTGCTCGGCGGGGGGCCTGCTTCTCCCTCTCTCACTCCCTCTGCTTGTGTTCCCTCTCTGGCTGTGTTTCACTCTGTCAAATAAATAAAATCTTTAAAAAAAATAATAAAAAATAAATAAAACCAATAACACACGCAAATCTCAAGCTTTATTTTTGCACAACATGAGAGAGCAAAACTAAACTGCATTAAGAAGGAATAAATACTACTTATATAACATGGGTATTTAAAAAAAAACAAAAACGAAAACATCGCAGGAACGCGGCAGCGGGGATAGAAAAGGGAGAGCACCCTCAGAATCCCTAGTTTGCAGAAGCCACAGTATGAACCTCCTCATCTCCTCACGTGTGCAGGGTGCTGTCACATTGTGTCCTTTCCCTTAAAAGCGCCAGCTGTCCTCTATTTGGGGAAACAGCGTTACTGCTTTCATTCCAGCCAATCCACGAAGTGGGAACAAGGGCTCATCTGGTCTGCTGGTGAGGCCCGGCGACCACGCGTCTCAATTCGCGGGTTTGTTGCCTGCGGTTGAAACACAGAGCCCCCTGGGGGCCAGCGACGGAACAACAGGACCTGCGGTGGCTGCTGTCGGGGAAGAAGTGGAGGCCGCCTGGTGGGCTCCCGCCTAGAGCTAAATTAGCCAAAAGGGAAGGCCTGGAATGGGAACCCTCGGTCCTCTCTCTTCCCGATCCAGGGCCACCGTGTCACTGAGCTGCAGTAGACAGGGCTCCCGGGAAATGCGTGCAGGACACGGAAGGAGTAAGAGCAAAGCACTAAGTCAGCGGGAGGAAATGCCACCAGGATTCCTGCGGGGACTTTGAGCCTGGTGTCAAGGCCTGGAGAGAGATGCTGGATGGGAAGGTAGGATTGTGTGGTGGGCCTGGGGTGCCCGCGAACAGCGGGCAGACAACAGCCAGCCCCTGCCAGCAGACCCCTCCGTAGGGGAGCTGGTTGTGCCAGACTCTCCCCGAGGATCGGGATGGAATGTTCGGGGCTGGACTGGGTAACCTCAAAATGTGCCGTGGGGGAGGTTAGGGTGTCTGCCGTCTGCCAAGAAGCCTCGGGGAAGACGGGAGGGGGAATTAGAGGGAGAGAGAGAACGTTGAAGGAAAGGTGAGGCACAGGGAGAGCCCCGTGTCCCTTGTCTCATGAGCTGGTTCCCTCCTTCCCAAGTCCCACTCCTGTCTCAGCTCCCTCACTGAAGGTGGACCCTGAGAGCGCTATCTGCACCCCAGTAGCTCCTTTTCCAATAGTCTGCTTACTTTCTTCCCTGATGTGTCCCGTTGGACCCCATCTTCAACAGTTTCCCTTCTGTCATGCACACACACCCACAACCTCTGGCCGCCCGTTCAACCTCCCTTGTTCCCTCTAGTGGGAATTAAAGTGGTACTCTTACTGTGTTTTGATTTTAATTTCCAGAATGATTGGTGATGCTGAAAATATTTTCACATGCTTATTGGCTATGTGCGTAGTCAGTTTCAGTCATTTGCCAATTTTTTAGTTGAGTTATATTGTTGAGTTGTATGAGTACTTTATATATTATGAATATTAATCTCTTATATATGATTTACAAATACACCCATGACATGAGGTGTGTTTTCATTCTTGATAGTGGCCATTGGTGCACAGAAGTTTTTTATTTTGGTGAAATCTATTTTACCTGATTTTTCTCTTGTTCCTGGCACATTTAATGTCATATATTTTTAAAAACCATTTCCAAATCTAAGCTTTTGAAGACTTTTCCCTTAGGTTTTCTTCTAGGAATTTTATAGCTTTAGATACTAAATTTAGGCCTCTGATCCATTTAGAGTTAATTTTTCTATATGTGTAATATAGGATTCCAACTTTATTCTTTTGCATGTGGACATCCAGTTTTCCTAGACAGCAGCATTTGTTGAAAAGATTTTCACACACCCCCACCTCGACCCTTCATTGAATAGTCTTCGCACCCTTGTTGAAATTCAGCTGACTCCACCTGGAGATTTATTTCTGTGCTTTCTGTTGTATTCCATTTGTCTGTGTATCTTCATGCCAATAACACACTGTTTTGATTACTGTAGGTTTATAATAAATTTTTAAATAGGACAGTGTTCAAGTTTGTTGTATTTCAAGACTTTTCTTATTCAGGATCCTTTGAAATTCCATATGAATTTTTAGAATGGATTTTTCCATTTCTGCAAAAAAAAATGTTATTGGGATTTTGTTAGGGATTGCATTGAACCTGCACACTGGTTTAGGTAGTATTGTCATCTTTAAAATTTTAAGCCTTCCTATATAGAGTATCATGTCATCTGCAAATAGTGGAAGTTTTCCTTCATTGCTGATTTGGCTAGTGTTGCACCCAAGTCGTGAGACCCCCGAAAAGACCACCAGAGACCAGAGTCAAAGCCAAGCGGCAAGGGTCGTTTATTGTCAGGTTCGAACCTGGGCCCCCGAGCGGACATTACCGGTCACGCTCAGAGACCCCGAGCACACTTTTAGCGCGGCTTTTATAAGTAAGGGCAGACAAGTTACAGAGTTTCCCCAGTTACAAGCACATGATTGGTTGACATTTTCCCTTACGACTGGCCTTGGCCCCCCAGCCCAGCAAACCCCAAGATGCCCGATGGTCGGGTAGGAGGCTCCGGGAGTGATCACGTAGCCACATTGCTGGGGCTAGATAGCCGGGCTCAGGGAGTGCTCTTGTAGCCATATTCCCGGAGCCAGATGGCCATTATCTCTCGTTCTTAGATCTGAAGGCGTGGGGAGAGTCCTTGTGGTTACAGGGTGGCTATGGGGGGGCTGCTAGGGTTTTCCCACTTTCCCAGGGTCTGGCAAGCGAGTGTACAGAAGCCAAGTGGCTGTTAGGAGTATAAGGCATAATGGTCCCAGTTTTATTTTTCACGCTTCTCAGCTAGGTTGTATTTCTTTTTCTTGTCTGATTGTTGTGGTTAGGTCTTCTAGTATGCATGACAGTGGTGACAGTAGACATCCTTTTCTTGCTTCTGATTGGGGAATTATATGAGCTGTGGGTCTGTTGTATATGGCCCTTATGATGTTGAGGTATGGTCCATCCATCCCTACTTTGTTGAGAGTTTTTAATCATGAATGATTGTTCTACTTTGTCAAATACTTTTTCTGCATCTCTTGAAATGATCATATTGTTCTTATTCTTTCTTTTATTACTGTGGTATATCACACTGATTGATTTGTGAATATTGAACCATCCTGGAAACCTGAGAATAAATCCCACTTGATCACGATGAATGATTTTTAAAGATATATTGTTGAGTTATGTTTGCTAGTATTTTATGGAGAATTTTTGCATCCATGTTCATCAGGGATATTGGCCTGTACTTCTCTTTTTCAGTGAAGTCTTTATCTGGTTTTGGTATCAGAGTAATGCTGCCCACTAGAGTGAGTTTGGAAGCTTTCCTCCCTTTTCTATTTTTTGGAATAGCTTGAGAAGAATAAGTGTTAACTCTTTAAATATTTGATAGAATTTGCCTGTGCAACCGTCTGATTCTGAACTTTTTGTTTGTTGGGAGGTGTTTTTTTTTTCCCTTAAGACTTTATTTATTTCAGAGAGAGAGAGAGAGTGAGCATGCATAAGCATGAGCAAGGGTGGGGGGCAGAGGGAGAAGCAGACTCCCTGATAAGCAGGGAGCCTGATGTGGGGCTCAATTCCAGGACTCTGAGATCATGACCTGAGCTGAAGGCAGGTGCTTAACTGACTGAGCCACCCAGGTGCCCCAGTTTGTTGGGATTTTTTTTTTGATTACTGATTCAATTTATTTGCTGGTTATTGGTCTGTTCAAGTTTTCTATTTTTTCTTATTTCAGTTTTGGTAGTTTGTTTCTAGGAATTTATCCATTTTTTCCAGGTTGTCCAATTTGTTAACATACAGTTTTTCGTAATATCCTCATATAATAGTTTGTATTTCTGTGGTGTTGGTTGTTATTTCTCCTCTCTCATTTGTGATATTATTTATTGGGTCTTTACTTTTTGATAAGTCTGGCTAGAAGTTTATCAATTTTATTAATTTTTTTCAAAGAACTTGCTCCTGGTTTCACTGATCTGTTCTATTGTGGGTTTTTCTTTCAGATTAATTTTTAAAATTTATTTTATGTTGTTTTTTAAAATTTTATTTAAATTCCATTTAATTAACATATAGTGTATTATTAGTTTCAGGGGTAGAATTTAGTGATTCTTCAGCTGCATATAACACCAAATGCTGATTACATCAAGTGCTCTCCTTAATGCCCATCACCCAGTTATCCCCCCTCCCCTTAGCAACCCTCAGTTTGTTAGTTAAGAGTCTCTTATGCTCCCTGATGGTCCGTGTCTGTTTTTATTTTATTTTGTCTTTCCTTACCTTCCCCTATGTTCATCTGTTTTGTTTCTTAAATTCCACATATGAGTGAAATCATCTTCTATTTGTCTTTCTCTGACTTATTTTGCTTAGCATAATATCCTCTAGTTAGGTGCCTGGGTGGCTCAGTGGGTTGAGCCTCTGTCTTCAGCTCAGGTCATGATCTCAGGGTCCTGGGATCAAGGCCCTCATCAGGCTCTCTGCTCAGCAGGGAGCCTGCTTCCTCCTCTCCCTCTGCCTGCCTCTCTGCCTACCTGTGATCTCTGTGTCAAATAAATAAATAAAATCTGTAAAAAAATAATACCCTCTAGTTGTATCCATGTCATTGCAAATGGCAAGATTTCATTCTTTTGATGGATGAGTAATATTCTATTGTATATATATATATACCACATCTTCTTTACCCATTCACCTGTTGATGGACATCTTGGATCTTTATATATTTTGGCTATTGTGGACATAGATGCTGTAAACATTGGGGTACATGTGCCCCTTCAAATCACTACTTTTATATCCTTTGGATAAATACCTTGAAGTACAATTGCTGCATCATAGAGTAGTTCTATTTTTAATTTTTTTCACTAAGTTTTTAAAAATTATTTGTTTATTTGAGAGAGTGCATGAGTGTGGGGAAGAGCAGAGCAAGAGGGACAAGTAGATTTCATGCTGAGCACGGAGCTTGACACAGGGCTCCATCCCATAACCGTGAGATCATGACCTGAGCCAAAACCAAGAGTCAGTTTAACTCTAACTTCCACTACTGCACCATCCAGGTTCCTCTATTTTTAACTTTTTGAGGAACCTCCATACTGTTTTCCAGAGTGGCTGCATGGGCTTGCATTCCCACCAACAGTGCAAGACAGTTTCCTTTTCATTGCATCCTCACCAACATCTGTCATTTCCTGACTGGTTAATTATAGCCATTCCGACTGGTGGAAGGGGGTATCTCACTGTGGTTTTTATTTGTATTTCCCTGATATCAAGTGATGTTGAACATTTTTTCATGTGTCTGTTGCCGTTTG
This sequence comes from Spilogale gracilis, assembly GCA_004023965.1. NCBI lineage: Eukaryota > Metazoa > Chordata > Mammalia > Carnivora > Mephitidae > Spilogale > Spilogale gracilis. Next base: position 23,484 of record PITA01021037.1, on the reverse strand, counting down.
GATGTCTTCTCTGGAGAAATGTTTGTTCATGTCTTCTTCCCATATCTTGACTGGATTTTTTGTTTTTTGGGGGGTGTTGAGTTTGATAAATTCTTCATATATTTTGGATAATAGGCCTTTATCTGATATGTCATTTGTGAGTATCTTATCCCATTCTTAGGTTGCCTTTTAGGTTTGTTAATTGTTTCCTTTGCTGTGTAAAAGTTATTTATTCTGATAAAGTCCATAGTTAATTTTGCTTAATGTTCTATTGGTTTTTTTAAATTTATATATATTTATTTCTGCTCTAATCTTTATTATTTCCTTCCTTTTACTGACTTTAGGCTTTAGATGTTCTTTTTCTAGCTCCTTTAGGTGCAAGGTTAGGTTGCTTATTTGAGACTTTCCTTGCTTGCTAAGGTAGGCCTGTATTGCTATATACTTCCCTCTTAGGATCACTTCTGCTGCATCCCAAAGGTTTGGGACCATTGTGTTTTCATTTTCATTTGTTTCTATGTATTTTTTTTTTAGTTCTTTGATTTCATGGTTGACCCATTCATTGTTTAGTAACATGTTGTTTGACCTTCATGTATTTGTTGTCTTTCTAATTTTTTCTTGTGGTTGATTTTTTAGTTTCATGGTGTTGTGATCAGAAAGGCTCATGATATGATTTCAGGTTTTTTGTATTTATTGAGGCTTGATTTGCGACCTACTGTGTGATCTATTCTGGAGAATGTTCCATGGGCACTTGAAAAAAATGTGTGTTCTGCTGTTTTAGGATGGAATGTTTTCAATATATCTGTGAAGTCCATCTGGTCCAGTGTATCATGCAAAGATATTGTTTTCTTGTTTATTTTCTGTTTAGATTATCAGTCCATTGATATAAGGGTGTATTAAAGTCACCTACTATTATTGTATTTTTATCATTTAGTTCCTTTATATTTGTTATTAATTGTTTTATATATTTAGATGCTTTGATGTTGGGTGCATAAATGTTTACAGTTGTTAGATCTTTTAGTTGGATTGTCCCCTTTATTATGATATAGTGCCCTTCTTTACCTCTTGTTATAGTCTTTGTTTTAGTCTGATTTGTTTGAAATAAGTATTACTACCTCAGACTTTCTTTTGACATTCATTGCATGATAAATGTTTCCCCATTCTCCAACTTTCAATCTGTAGGTGTCTTTAAGTCTAAAATGAATCGCTTGTAGGCACATATAGATTGGCCTTGTTTTTCAATCCATTTTGACACCCTGTGTCTTTTGATTGGACCATTTAGTCCCTTTACATTCAGAGTAATTATTGATAGGAATTTATTCCCATTTTATTTTTTGTTTTGTCATTGTTTCTGGAGATTTTCTCCGATCCTTTCTTGTCTTTGTCCCTTTGTTCTCTCCTTTCCTCTCAAAGAGTCCCCTTTAATATGTCTTGCAGGGATGGTTTAGTGCTCATGAACGTCTGTAGTTTTTGTTCTTCTTGGAAACTCTTTATCTCTCCTTCTATTCTGGATGACAACCTTGCTGAGTAGAACATTCTTGATTGCAGATGTTTCCTGTTCATCACTTAGAATATATCATGCTGCTCCCTTTTGGCTTGCCAAGTTTCTGTTGAAAAATCTCCAGCTATCCTTATAGATTTTCCCTTGTAAGTTAAGGATTAATTTTGTCTTGCTGCTTTTAACATTTTTTCTTCATCACTATATTTTGCAAATTTAATTGCAGTATGTCTTGAGGTTGGCATGCTTTTATTGACTTTGATGGGAGTTCTCTGTGCCTCCTGGATGTGGATGACTGTTTCCTTCCCAAATTAGGGACATTTGTAGCTGTTATTTTCTCAAATAAATTTTCTGCCCCCTTTTCTCCCTCTTCTTCTCAGACTCCTATAATACAAATGTTACTACCTTTGATGGAGTCACTGAGTTCCCAAAATCTATTCTCATTTTTCATAGTTTTTTCTCTTTTGTTTAGCCTCATTACTTTCTATTACTTTGTTTCTATGTCACTAATTAATTCCTCTGCTTCTCCTGGTAAGTTAAAAAAAAGTGTTGATATATTCTGTCATATCTCCCTTTACTATAGAGGAAATATCCATATTTCTAAAAAGGCTGGCACTTCCACTTGTGAATGACATCCCATTGTCTCTCAACTACCCAAAATTTCTCTCTTAACCTTTACAGTAAGATCTCTCTTAAATTTCTCTCACCTACCCCATTTCTCTCTTAACTTTTATAGTAAGATCACACCTTAGAAAGAAATCAGAAAAAGAAAAAATGGAAAACGCACAAAAGAGAAGAGGGAATGGGGCACCTGGGTGGCTCAGTTGGTTAAGTGATTGCCTTCGGCTCAGGTCATGATCCCAGAGACCCGGGATCAAGCCCCACATCAGGCTCCCTGCTCAGCAGGAAGCCTGCTTCTCCCTCTCTAACTCCCCCTGCTTGTGTTCCCTCTCTGGCTGTGTTTCTTTCTGTCAAATAAATAAAATATTTTTTAAAAAGAGAGAGAAGAGGGAAAAAACTGTGAATATGAAAACAAAATGATACATTAGAAAACCAAAATATAGCAAGGGGAGCGATAAGGCCAATAATCGGTTCTTTCAGAATACCAGTATAACTGGGACACCTGGGTGGCTCAGTCAGTTAAGCATCTGCCTTCAGCTAGGGTCATGATCCCAAGGTCCTGGGATCAAGTCCCACATGAGGCTCCTTGCTCAGCGGGGAGCCTGCTTCTCCTTTTGCCTCCTGCTCCTCCTGCTTGTGTGTGCACTCTCTCTCTCTGACAAATAAATAAATAAAATCTTGTTTAAAAATACCAGTATAACTCACAGACTGCTTACAAGATTGATCCAGAAAAGAAGGAAGTTACAAACAAGCCATATTCCCAATGAAAAGGAACCATAATAACAATTGCTATAATTCATGAAAGTGTATTGTGAAGAACTATATGACAATAAATATGATGAAATGTAAAAAAAAAAAAATTCCTAGAAAGCATGGAACTGACTCAAGAAGAAATAGAAAACTTGAATAATCATATAAGTTTTTTTTAAAGATTTTATTTATTTGACAGAGAGAAACATAGCCAGAGAGGGAACACAAGCAGGGGGAGTGAGAGAGAGAGAAGCAGGCTTCCCACCGAGCAGGGAGCCCGATGTGGGACTCGATCCCGGGTCTCCGGGTTCGTGACCCAAGCTGAAGGCAGTCGCTTAACTAACTGAGCCACCAGGCGCCCCCATATAATTTTTTTTAATGTTAATAGGTAGTTAAAAATCTTCCCATGAAAAAAGCACCAGACCTAGACCATTTTTATACATGAAATTCTATAAAATACTCTAGGAAAAGGTAATCCCCATCTTAGATAAAATCTCCCCTCCAAATACACAGAATGAGGAACACTACCAAACTTATTCTTTCGAGCAATTATAACCTTCTTAACAAAAAAAAGAAGGATAGCTCAAGAGAGGTAATGGTAGGCCAATGTGATTCATGAACACAAATGTGAAATATGCAAGTAAGCAAATCAAATTCACAATACATAAGATAACCCACATGCATTTTTTTAAACAATTTTATTTATTTGACAGAGAGAAACACAGCAAGAGAGGGAACACAAGAAGGGGAGTGAGAGAGGGAGAAGCAGGCTTCCCGCAGAGCAGGGCACCCCATGTGGGGCTCGATTCCGGGTCTCCAGGATCATGACCCGAGCCAAAGGCAGTTCCTTAACCAACTGAGCCACCCAGACACCACCCCCACATGCATATTTTTAAAAAAATGCAAAGTTGGCTTAAGATGTTAAAATTTATATAGATGCAGGGGTGCCTGGGTGGCTCAGTTGGTTAAGCAACTGCCTTCGGCTCAGGTCATGATCCTGGAGTCTGAGGATCGAGCCCCGCATCGGGCTCCCTGCTTGGTGGGAAGCCTGCTTCTCCCGCTCTCACTCCCCCTGCTTGTGTTCCCTCTCTAGCTGTGTTTCTCTTTGTCAAATAAATAAATAAAATCTTTTTTAAAAAAACAAAAAAATTTATATAGATGCAAAGCAATTCAAATAAAAATCATGAAATTTTATTAATGGGATTTGGCAAGCTAACTTAATATTTATATGAAAGGCTGGAAATCCAAGAAAAGCCAAAGCTGTTTTATCAAATATCAGGCTATAGTAAGTGTAAAGCTGTAATAATTTTGTCTGTATGGTACAGGGCAAGACAAATTAAAAATAGAATAAGACAGTTAAGAAGTAGTTTCATTCATGTAAAGAAACTTACTTTATGTCAGCGAGGAAAGGTGGGCTTTAAATAAATAGTATTGTGATAACTGGTAATCCACATGGAAAAAATGGAATTGACCTCTATACCCTCTATACTAAAAAATTAGTTTCTCCATCAAAAAATGTTTAATCAGTTGTATCAATGATAATGCCATGACATAATGATTTTTATGATACATAGCGAAGGCAAAATTTCCAGGGGAAGGAATGTTACATGAGTAGATTTCCTAAGGAATTTAGTTTCAGGAGTAAGATCATTCTATTAGATGATTTGGAAATGAGGACAATGCCTTGCACTAGTGCAATATTCAGGTAGGGAACTCAAGAGTAGAAAGCAGGGCCTTAGCAACTCAGACCTAGGAAAACAAACATCTTAACCATGGGGATAGTCTAAAGTATGTTAAAGGCCCGCATATTTGGTCTCAGATAGCAACACGTCCATATCTCCACACAGCCAGGCTTCAGGTATTCATAGAAAAGTTATAGCCATTGATTCCAGGCCATGATTTCCCTTTCCAAGCTGTCCAGATGTGTTAGGAATTGTCTTAAAACAGCCTTAGGCTCGGGGCTGGAGAAAAATTTTTCTTTGTGATGCCCTAGGGCACCTGAAGCAGGAAAAAAGGCTTAATTGGCTTCTAGTTCTAAGAAACAGGGACTGGACTCTAGCCCCTCACTCTAATGTCCTTTTGCCAGTTCTCCATGCCCTGAGAGTCCCAGAGGTCTCCTCTCTTCATGTCTGGCTGCTGCCAGCTCAGGGGCCACGTGATGGTCATTTGAAGACAGGTCTGCCAGGTATTAGATATGAGCCCATCACTGTGGCCACTGTCACATCTTCTTGTGGGGCAAGAGAGGTATCCTCATTGAGCATGGGCTATTAGGGACCCAAGTATACCAATTGAACTAGGTGAGGAAGAATCTGGATTTACTCAGAAACACTGATTCATGACCCCTTCCCCCAGCTGTCTCCCTCAAGTATCCCCTGACCCAGACACTTGCCCTTAGAGACCCAGGCTTTTAGTTGTTCATACCTGGCCCAGGTTGATGGTCATGTGCTGGGCAGTGCATGGGGGGGTGCACGTGCTAAGGAAGTGACAGAGGTGAGCCAAGAATGGAAGGAGACAGGGAGCTGAGATGGAGGATTCATGCAATTTTGGTATGTCTCTGAGCTGTGGTTGCTAGACAGGGAAGGACCCAAGATGTCAAAGCAGCTCACTTTGGTCTGAACCTTCAGAAAGTTCATGAAAGTCTCTGAGTGTCATAGACAGCCCAAAGTCCACATGAAAAGAGAAGATACCTGGAAGACAAAGAACTCATAATGACAAGAACAAGAACTAATATTTTTGTAACATTGGCCTCTGTCACACTGTTCTGTTACCCCTCACCAGTTCCATTAGGGGACACCTGTCATCCCATTTAGGGGTGAGGACACTGTGTATGCATCCAGAAACTAGTGAGGCCAGGACTCAAGATTCAGACCCAGAGAGTCTCAATCCAGAGCCTGCACATGTAATCATTATGAATTGGGAACTTCAGCTCCACTGGGCGTCCTGCAGCAACTCTGTGGTTTGCCAAGGGATGACCTTGTTATGGTGACAAGAGACTGCTGTGAAGGAGCAAAGCTAACAACGGAGACTTGGGAGGTATAAAAGTAGACTTAGCCATTAAGGTAAGCAGAAAATGGTGATGCACAGACATCTCAAAGTCACTCAAATCCAAGACCGCATGAGTTCTGTTAGTGTCTGTCTTGTCTGTGTTACTCTACAACCTGGAAGGACCACTGCTAACTAATGGACAGGATTGAGGGTGGAGGTGGAGAGTCCTAGGAGAAACACAATTCAGGTGTCTTGCCTAGCAACTAGTCACTTCCCTATCTTGCTCACACTCCAGACTCCGTGTCCTAACTGAACGCATCTTTGACTCCAAATTGACTTCTCCTGACTTCACTATTTCTGACAATTGTTCTGATTCATAAGCTCGTATCATTTTTACTGTTTCTACTCCATGCAAAGTGGCACCACGATGTCAAAGATATTTTTATATTTTTAATTTTTTAAAAAAGATTTTTAGATTTGTATTTATTTGACAGAGAGAGAGGCAGTAAGAGAGGGAACACAAGCAGAGGGGGGGAAGCAGGCCTCCCGCTGAGCAGGGAGTCCATGGAGGCTGGATCCCATGACCCTGGGATCATGCCCCGAGCTGAATGCAGGCGCTTAATGACTGAGCCACTTAGGCACCCCCAAAGACATTTTTAAAGCAAGCACAAAGCTGTTTTTCCTACATTCTACCTTGTAATAGCTACTGGACTCAGCTGTTTTACAAAATCACGGTATTTCTGGATTGGTACAATAGCAATCACCCTGTGGGCTCCTGGATGTTGTAGTAGCCTGGACCTCTGATCCCCCTCTTCATCCTTGCATCCAGACAGGCTGCAAGTACTATTTCTCCCCAATCTTTCCGTTTTCCTTCTATTCCTCTAACTGCCAGGTGTCATGCCTCTCTCCTTGGGCAGCAAAAATACCCCTTTGCCCTTTTATCTTCTACTTACTAGCTTGTAAACTGTGTTAGAACATTCTCCATAACTGGACTGGAAGAGATTATGCTGAGTGAAATAAGCCAAGAAGAGAAAGTCAAGTATCGCATGGTCTCACTTACTTGCGGTGCATGAGGGGCAAACTGGAGGACAGTGGCAGAAGGAAAGCAAATGGGAACTAGGGTAATCTAGGGAGGGAAACGAAACAACAGAGACTTTGAACTAGAAACAAACTGAGGGACTTGGAGGGAGGGGGGTGGAGGGATGGGAGAGCCTGGTGGTGGGTACTGGGGACACCTAAAGCGGGGAGCACTGGGTATGGGGAATGGGGAATGAATCTTGAAACACTGGAAAAAAAAATTTAGTAACAATAAAAAAAATAAAAAAAGAAAAAAAAAGAACATTCTCCATAAAAAATGTAGTGTTTATTGCTTTTTCTCTGGATTTCAATCTCCAAATAACATCCTCTGATGGTTTCTTTTATGTGTACCGTTTGTCTTCCCAGCTACATGGGAAGTCTTCCAAAGCAGAGCCCCGCTTCTGTGTATCTAATTATATTCCTGCTCATCACTAGAGAATTTCAGAGCTGCAGTACATGTGCTGAGTAAATGCTAAGTGATTATTTTAATAGAATAGATGGGATCTCTCTATTATTAAAAATGAAAGAAGAAAAAAATGAAAGAAAATGTATAATTATCTCAATATAAAAAGAATGTAAACTTTAGAAATAAAGCCACAAGGCTCAAGATCTTGACAGTTATCCTTCTCATCTCCCCCATTCACAAATTGCTACAAAGATTCTTTGCTGCAATAACATAGGAATGCTTGATGAATTCCAAGCAGCTTGGTTGACATGTTCCCAGCCAGATGGCTTGGGCTTTTTAAATCTAGGCAGCTGTTATGTTGTTTCCTTTCTCTGATAGCAAAGAGAAACGGGACATGGAGGGTAGAGGATGTAACTTGGAGACAAGGTTCAGCCCTGAGAGGTGCCTCATGGACGCCACAGCAAGGACCTCGGCCAGCAGATGAGTTTTCAGCAGATGATACTGAATCTGGTGGAGTTGCTTTAGAATTTTGAGCCCAGGCCTTTGCCAGAAGCCTGGCGAGTGAGCGATCTGAGGACAGGAATAGCAGTGGGGGTGGGGGAGGCTGGATCTACAGTGAACAGGAATTAAGCATCGGCTGACCTCTCATCACCTGTAAGACACCACGCTCGGCATTGCAGGGCAAACGGAGTGAGAGAGATTATTGTTCCCAGTGTCACCAAACCAAGTGGGGCCCGATCCTGGGTAAGCTACACATAGAGGCTATCCCAGGGAGACTTGCCTCACAAGGTCACTATATTTGCACAAACAAGGAGATCACGGGGAATAATTTCCAAACCCATGTCACCCCCGAACAAGGAAAAGCAGGCTCCATTTATTAGAGATTGAGATGAATAATCAGAGGAGATTTTGAAATAATAATGAGGCTGAGGTCGCTTCTGCCACTTTTGGCACTTTCTGATTCATCTGCATGGGAGTCATCTTCAAATGATTGACATGTAGATATTTGATATATACAACTCAGTGAATTTGGGGATAAGTAGACTTCAATGTATATTAGCTATTAACAAGTTGCTTTTGAGCAAGAGGTGGGAAGATGAGATTCAGAGCACATGTAGAAGAACTCCCTCAAGGGAACAGGGAGACTAGTCCTCTCCAACAAGGGACAGGAGACAGGGGATGAGAGGAGAACAGTCAATGCCGTGCAGGGATGAGAGTCCCAAGTCATAGTTCCTGTGCTCACGCCACCCCTCCTCCTGGCCCCTGATGCTAGCAGCACCGTGATCTCTAGGACCCAACCCTTATGTCCCAGAGCTGACCCAGAACAGCGGCACCATGCTTTCTCACATCTGCCTCCATCCTGGACAAGGAAAATGAAAGGACCAATGAGAGCCTAGCCCACCTGAGGCTGGGCAGGGGCACAGACCACCCAATGTGAGGTCTCTGCCTCTAGTTCCAAGGTCTAGCTGCATTCTTCCCATCCATTCTCACTCTAGTATCTTCCACTCACTAATTTCTCAACCTTATTCATTACTTGTCTGCTGGTTCTGTTCCCTGTTCTGTCCCAGTGACCCCAACTTTGAGGTCACCCCTCTAGAATGTTGTTGCTCAGAGAGTCACACAACAGAGGTGCCCTATCAGTTGACGTAATGGAGAGGAGATTGTCATCACTCAGTACAGCAAGGACTGTCACACCCGCTGCAAGACATTCATATTGTTAAATGTGTTTTAGCTCTTCCTGACACAAGGAATTTCACTCTGTTGTTTTTATTCCACTTACCCCCATACACACACACACACACACACACACACACACACACGCCATGTTGCTACAGCCTCTCCTCTCTCTGTTTATCACTCTCACGAAGCTCTCCCATTCTCCATTCCTACTGCAATTGTTACTGGAAACTAAAAATTATTCACATTTCATTTTACACAGGAATTCTGTTCTCTGGACCATTTGTGTTTGAGCAGCATAAGGCAAAGGCAGAGACATTGGTGACCGTTAACAGGACCTGTTCTTTGCCGTAATCTCTGTGCCAGCAGTTAGTGGTGTCAAAGCAAAGAAGTAGAAATTGCTTCTCCCAGTGCTATGATTCAAGCCCCACCAATGCTCTCTATGAAGAGTGGCCACACTGAGGTTTCTGGGGGAATTAAAACACAAAATGCATTTCATTTTGTCCTTGAGAAACTTCAGTGAGGTAGCGCCATCCTCTATGTGACGCTGTGGGTGTTGGTTTCTACACTTGGTACTCTAGGAAACGTCTCCTAAAGCTTCTTCACGATCTGTGGATCCTTAAATCCTAAGGGATTTCTCAATAATCATGGTTGTCAAACCCTGTGATGCTTTTTTTTTTCTGGGCTGTTGCATTTTTTAAAATTTAAATTCAGTTAATTAACATATAATATATTATTTGTTTCAGGGGTTTAGGTCTATGATTCATCAGTCTTATATAAGACCTAGTGCTCATCAACTGCCCTCCTTTGTGTCCATCACCCAGTTACCCCATCCCTCCAGCAACCCTTAGTTTATTTCCTATGATTAAGAGTCTCTTATGGTTTGTCTACCTCTCTGGTTTCATCTTGTTTCATTTTTTCCTCTCTTCCCCTATGATTCTCTGCCTTGTTTCTTAACTTCCATGTATCAGTGAGATTATATGGTAATTTTTTCTGATTGACTTATTTCATTTAGCATAATATCCTCTTGTTCCATACATGTTGTTGCAAATGGCAAGATTTCATTTTTTGATGGCTGTGTAATATTCTGGGGTGTGTGTGTGTGTACAGCTTCTTTATGCATTCATCTATCAATGGACATCTTGGCTCTTTCCATAGTTTGGCTCTTGTGGACACCGTTGCCATAAACATTGGGGTGCAGATGCCCCTTTGGACCACATTTGCATCTTTGGGGTAAATATCCAGTAGGGCCAATGGCACTAATGGATCGTAGGGTAACTCTATTTTCAACTTTTTGAGGAGCCTCCATACTGTTTTCCAGAGTGGCTGCACCAGGTTGCATTCCCACCAAGAGTGTAGGAGCGTTCCCCTTTCTCCACATCCTCGCCAACACCTGTCATTTCCTGACTTGTTAATTGTAGCCATTCTGACCCGTGTGAGGTGGTATCTCATTGAGGTTTTGATTTGCATTTCCCTGATGCTGAGTGATGTTGAGCACTTTTTCATGCATCTGTTGGCCATTTGTATGTCTTCTTTGCTGAAATGTCTGTTCATGTCTTCTGCCCATTTCTTCATTAGATTATTTGTTCTTTGGGTGTTGAGTTTGGTACTTTATAGATTTTGAAAATAGCCCTTTATCTGATATGTCATTTGCAAATATCTTCTCCCATTCTGTCAGTTGTCTTTTGGTTTTGTCAACTGTTTCTTTTGCTGTGCAGAAACTTTTGATCTTGATGAAGTCCCAGTAGTTCATTCTGCTTTTGTTTCCCTGGCCTTTTTAGCCATGTCTTGCAAGAAGTTGCTGTGGCTAAGGTCGAAGAGGTTGCTGCCTGTGTTCTCCTCTAGGATTTTGATGGATTCCTGTCTCCCAGTTAGAGCTTTCATCCATTTTGAGTCTATTTTTGTGTGTGATGTAAGGAAATGGTCCAGTTTCATTCTTCTGCATGTAGTTGTCCAAATTTCCCAACACCATTTGTTGAAGAGACTGTCGTTTTTCCATTGGATATGCTTTTCCTGTTTTGTCAAAGATTGTTGGCCATACGGTTGAGGATTCATTTCTGGGCTCTCTATTCTGTTTCATTGATCTATGTGTCTGTTTTTGTGCCAGTACCATATTGTCTTGATGATCACAGCTTTGAAATAGAACCTGAAGTCTGGAATTGTGATGTCACCAGTTTTGATTTTCTTTTTCAACATTCCAGTGGCTATTTGGGGTCTTTTCTAGTTCCATACAAATTTTAGAATTATTTGTTCCAGCTCTGGGGAAAATAGTTGATGGTATTTTGATTAGGGATTGCATTGAATGTATAGATTTTTCTCAGTAACATAAACATTTTAACAATATTTGTTCTTCCAATCTATGAGCATGGAACATTTTTCCATTTTTTTGTGCCTTCCTCAATTTCTTTCATGAATATTCTGTAGTTTTCTGTGTACAAATCCTTTGCCACTTTGGTAAGGTATATTCCTAGGTATCTTATGGTTTGGTGTGCAATTGTAAACGAGATCGACTCCTTAATTTCTCTTTCTTCTGTCTTGTTGGTGTATAGAAATACAACCAATCACTGTGCATTGATTTTATATCTTGCCACTTTCCTGAATTCCTATCAGTTCTGGCAATTTTGTGATGGAGTCTTTTGGGTTTTCCACATAGAGGATCATGTCATCTGCAAAGAGTGAGAGTTTGACTTCTTCCTTGCCAATTCAGATGTCTGTCTTCTTTTTTGTTGTCTGATTGATGAGGCTAAGACTATGTTGAACAGCAGTGGTGATAGTGGACATCCCTGACTTGTTCCTGATCTTAGGGGAAAGCTCTCAGTATTTCCCCATTGAGAATGATAATCACTTTGGGTTTTTCATAGATGGCTTTTGTGATATTGAGATCTATACCCTCGATCCCTATGCTGTGAAGAGTTTTAATCTAGAAAGATGCTGTACTTTGTCAAATGCTTTTCCTGCATCTATTGAGAGGATCATATAGTTCTTATCCTTTCTTTTAATTATGTAGTGTATCACATTGATTGATTTGTGGATGCTGAACCACCCTTGCAGCCCAGGAATAAATCCCACTTGGTCATGGTGAATCATCCTTTTAATGTACTGTTGGATCCTATTGGCTAGTATTTTGGTGAGAATTTTTGCATCCCTGTTCATTAGGGATATTGGTCTGTAATTCTCTTTCTTGGTGGGGTGTTCGTCTGGTTTTGGGAACAAGGTAATGCTGGCCTCATAGAGTTTGGAAGTTTTCCTTCCATTTTGGTTTTATGAAACAGCTTCAGAAGACTAGGTAGTAATTCTTCGTTAAATGTTTGGTAGAAATCTCCTAGGAAGCCATCTGGCCCTCGGCTTTTGTTTGTGGGGAGATTTTTGATTACTGCTTCAATTTCCTTGCTGGTTGTGGGTCCGTTCAGGTTTTCTATTTCTTCCTGGTTCAGTTTTGGTAGTTTGTACGTCTCTAGGAATGCATCCCTTTCTTCTAGATTGCCTAATTTGTTGGCATATAGTTGTTCATAATATGTTCTTGTAATTGTTTGTATTTCTTTGGTGTTGCTTGTGATCTCTTCTCTTTCATTCATGATTTTATTTAGTTGGGTCCTTTCTCTTTTCTCTTTGATAAGTCTGTCCAGGGTTTATCAATCTTATTAATTCTTCAAAAGAACCAGCTCTGGGTGCCTGGGTGGCTCAGTGGGTTGGGCCTCTGCCTTCAGCTCAGGTCATGATCTCAGGGTCCTGGGATTGAGGCTCACATCGGGCTCTGCTCAGCAGGGAATCTGCTTCCTCTTCTCTCTCTGCCTGCCTCTCTGCCTACTTGTGATCTCTCTCTCTGTATCAAATAAATAAAAATAAAATCTTAAAAAAAAAAGAACTAGGTCCTGGTTTTGTTTATCTGTTCTGTTGTTATTTTGTTTTCCATTTCATTGATTTCTACTCTAGTCTTTACTATTGTTCTTCTCCTGCTGGGTTTATGCTTTATTTGCTGTTCTTTCTCCAGCTCCTGTAGATATAGGCTTAGGTTGTGTATTTGAGACCTTTCTTCTTTCTTGAGAAGTCTTGTAGTCCTACATACTTCCCTCTTAAGACTGCCTTTGCTGCATCCCAGAGATTTTGAAGGGTTGTATTTTCATTTTCATTTGTTTCTATGAATTTTTTAGTAAAAAATAAATTAGTAAACATAAACCTGATTCATAATTCCTAAATCTAAGTGTTTTCTATAGGAGAGTAAATATGACAGTGCTCTGCTATAATTACACCAAATCATACTTCATAGAATTTTATTTCTGAGTTATTATGGGTATACTGTCTGTTTCCCTTTCCCATTTTTTTTCACTTCATCATTTTGATGTGTAGTATTCTTGTGAGTGTCTTACTATTTTTTAAGTTTTGTTTCATATAGTAATGGATGTTTTGGTTTTTTCTAATTGTGATAAAATATACATAACATGAAATTTACCTTGTTAAGCATTTTTAGTGTACAGTTCAGTGGTATTAAGTGTATTCAAGTTGTTGTGCCCACTCATCTCCAGAACTTCTTTTATCTTTTATAACTGAAACTCTACCCATTAAACAAAAGATCTCCATTTCTCCCCATCCCAGACCCTGGCAACCACTACTCTACTTTCTACCTCCGTGAATTTGATCACTCTTGTACCTCATACAAATGGAAACATACAGTATTTGTTCTTTTGTGATGGGCTCACTTAGTATACCTTGTCTTTAAGGTTCATCCACAGTGTACCATTTGTCGGAATTTCCTTCCCTGTTAAGGCTGAATGATATTCTATTATTTGTGTAGATAACATTTTACTTATCTGTTCATCTCCCAGTGGACACTTGGATAGCTTTCAGCTTTGGCTATTGCAAATAATGCTGCTATGAAAATGGGTGTACAAATAAGTTTGTGTCTCGGCTTTCGAGTCTTTGGGGCATATGCCCAGAAAAAAGGATCACTGGATGAAATGGTTAATCTGTTTTTAATTTTTTGAGGAACTACCATATTATTTTCTAGAGTGGCTATACCATAAAATTTTAAATTTCCACAAGCAATTTAAAAAAATTTTTTAAAACCATAAATTTTTACATTTCCACAAGGATTTTGGTTTCTCCACATTCTTGCTAACTTTTTGTTTTCTCTTTTTATTGATAGTTATGTATAAGAAGGGGAGGATGAGACTAGCAGGATCCCATGATAATGAATTAGAATGGAGATATCTGTTTAAACTCAGATAGATCATAACACACTCTTTATGTGGAAACTGCAAATAATGACATCCTTCCAAAGAGTACAGTTTGGAAAGGGGAAAAAAGAGTAGCCTATTATTATAGAAACCTGGCAAAATCCACCTCAGTCAGGTGGTCGAGGTTAACATCATGATGATGTCATCCATATAGGATATGTTCTTGATACCCTATAATGGCAATGGCACCTACCTCTGAGGTCTTCTCAAGGATCCATAACACCAGTCTAAGCATAACAAAAATGTTTGACCAATCCCAATTGAGGAACATTCTACAAAATATTTGACAACTACCCCCTCAAAGCTGTCAAAGCCATCAAAACCCAGGAAAGTCTCAGAAACCATCACAGCCATAGGACTCAATGTAACATTTAGCTAGATGGAATCTCAGAAGAGAAAAGTACATGAGATTTAAAAATAAGGAAGTCTGGATAAGGTATGGACCTTATTTAATAATAATGTATCAACATGGGTTCAAGAATTGTAACAACGGTACCAAACTAATATAAGATGCTAAAGGGAAGCTGGTGTGGGGTATATAGAAAGTCTTTGTACTATATTTGCAGCTATTCTATAAATCAAACTGTTCTAAAATGAGTTTAGTTTTTAAGTTTCTCCTTTACATTTTGTATATAGTGCAGCTATTTGGAGTGTAAAAATCTAGCTCTCATTCCTTTGTAGCTGATCTGCTCTTACTTTGGAAGCTTTTTATAATGTTCTCTGTGTTTTTCCTATTTTTAAATTCACAGAGTATAAATGTAGGTGTGTTTCCATGTCTTTCTCTCTGTCATTCTGAGAGCCCTTTAAATATGAGGTCTTTATCCTCTCCTACTGCCTTCTTTGAGAGTTCCTCATTCCTAACCTCCTACTAATGGACGTGTTCTTCAGTTGCATCCCTCCTACTGTTTATTGCATGTATTATGTGCATTTGTCAACTATTTAATGTTTTTCATGACTAATATTGTACTTTATTATTTTTATAATTTCTTGTTTTTTTAATATACTAGCATCTTCCCTTATCGTTTTAAGTATATTTATTATGCTCATTTAAAATTTTCAGTCCAGGGGGATGACTGGGTGGCTCAGTTGGTTAAGTGTCTGCCTTCAGCTCAGATCATGATCTCAGAGTCCTGAGATTGAGCCCCACATCAGGCTTACTGTTCAGCAGGGAGCCTGCTTATCCCTCCCCCACTCTCCCTGCTTCTTCTCTCTCTCTCTCTCTCTCTCTCTCTCTCTCTCTCTCTCTCTCCCCCCCCCCTTTCTCTCAAATAAATAAATGAATCTTTAAAAATAAAATAAAAATTTCAGTCCACCTGTTCTAATCATTCTGCTTCAGATGGAGTGTGTTGTTCAGCTTGTTGTCTTTCTTTTAGAGTAGTTGTAATTCCCAAGGTATTTCATTATTTTGGCTTTTAAGTTCATGTTACCATGTGTCTATTAGTTACTCTGGAAATATATATTAAGGAAGGGCTGTGGTCAGAGACAAATATGTTTCAGTTCCCATACATGTAAGGCATGAAGAAGAGATAAACCCCAAGGGAGGAAATCTTGGGTACCACCGTAGCTAACATACCACCGTGTAGAATCATCCATCATTAAACAGAGAGGCAACATTGGAAGGATGCTACATCACTGATACTTCTTCAAAGCCTGGGTGTCTTAAGGATTTGGGAAGGGTGAATGAATATTTTTACAAAGTAGGTCAATCCATACCTGTCATTATCAATTCCTCTACCATGAAAGGCTTGGGTAGCACTGATATAACTCTGTAAACACCACAACAGTGATATGGACTTTTGCTATAGATTTCTGGGTAATGAGGCACTGGGGACCCAGAAAACCCAGTCTCCTAATCTTCCCTTCAGGTACCTCCTAGTCCAGGACTTTCCCACAGGGATCCAGGCATTCAGTTGTCCATACTTGACTCCGGTTGATGGCTGCATGTTGAGCAGGGCAAGTGAAGATGCACATGATAAGGCAATGGCAGCGCTGAGCCTGAGACTGGAAGGAGGCAGGGAAACCTAGGAGAAGAAAGACCAAAGTTTAGAAACTGTGACCCTGAAGGAGATAAGAAAATAAGAGCTGATGATACCCATGTGTTAGACTTAGTGAGCACTTATTTATTTGTTCGTTCATTCATTCATTTAAAATGCCTGCTGCATCAAGAAGAATAAATTAACTAGGCATAAATTTAACTAAGGAAGTGAAAGACCTGTACACTGAAAACTAGAAGCCACTGATAAAAGAAATCGACAAAGACACAAATAAATAGAAAGATATTCCATGTTCATGGATTGGCAGAGTTGGTACTGTTAAAATGTCCATGCTACCCAAAGCAATCTACAGGTTCAACACAATCTCCAACAAAATCCAAATGATGTTTTTCATGGGAATAGAAAAACTCATCTTAAAATTCATGTAAACTCTAGAGGGACACAGAAAAGCTAAAACAGTCCTGAAAAAGAAGAATAAAGCTGGAAGACTCACACTACCTGATTTCAAAACTTACTGCAAAGCTATAGTAATCAAGGGGCGCTTGGGTGGCTCAGTTGGTTGGGCGACTGCCTTCAGCTCAGGTCATGGCCCCGGAGACCCGGGATCAAGCCCCGCATCGGGCTCCCTGCTCTGCGGGAAGTCTGCTTCTCCCTCTCTCACTCTCCTCTCTCGCTTGTGTTCCACTCTCACTGTGTTTCTCTCTGTCAAATAAATAAATAAAATATTTTTTAAAAAGCTATAGTAATCAAAACAATGCAGTTATTGACATGAAGACAGTCATATAGACTAATGATGTAGAACAGAGATCCCAGAAATAAACTGTCACATATATGGTGAAATGATTTTTGAGAAGGGTGCCAAGGCCATTAAATGGGGAAAGGACAATCTTTCAACAAATTTATCCAAAAAAAACTAGATACCTATACACAAAAGAATGATGTTGGACATTTACCTAACACCGCATGCAAAAAATTCTCAAACTAGACCAAAATTCTAAATGTAAAACCTAAAACAATAAAACTCTTAGAAGAAAACATAGGGCAAAAATGTTGTGAACTTGGATTGGCCAATCATTTCATGGATATGACACCAAAAACACAGATAACAAAAGAAAATATAGACAAATCAGACTTCACAAAATTTTGTGACTGTTAAGTGGTTAATAGCCACAATATAGAGAGAACTCCTAAAACTGAAAAATAACAAAAAACAAACAAACCAATTAAAAAATGGACAAAGGACTTGAATAGATGGCTCTCCAACGAAAATATATGGATGCCCATCAGGCACACAAAAAGGTGCTCAATATCACTCATCGTTAGGGTAGATGCAATTCAAAACTACAATGAGATACCACCTCACTCCCACTGAGATGGTTACTACCAAAAAAACAAGTGTTGGTGAGGATGTGGGGAAACTGGAACCCTGCACTTTAGTGGGAATGTAAAATGCTACAGCCACTGTGGGAAACAGTGTAGAGTTTCTACAAAAAATTTAAAAATAGACAGTAACTAGACTTATTGTGGTGATCATTTTATAATGTATATGAATAGCAAATCACTATGTTGTGCACCCAAAACGAATACAATATTGTATGTCAATAATTCTTCAATAAAAAAAAAACAACTCAGTACTAAAAGAGGGAAGAAATAAATATATCTTTATTAAAAACTACAGAATTAGCATATGACCCAAAAACCCCATTTGTAGGTAGGTACCTGGAAGAGTTGAAAGCAGAGTCGAAGAGATATTTGTACACCACTGTTCCCAGCAGTTTTCACAATAGCTAAAATACAGACGCAGCCCAGGTGCCCACTGAGCAATGAATGGGTAAGGCAAGTGTGATATAGCTGTACAATAGACCATTACTCAGCCTCCAAAAGGAAGGAAATTCTGACAAGTGCGACAACATGGATGAACTGGAGGACATAATGCCGAGTGAAATAAGCCAATCAACAAAAAGATACATACTGTGTGATTCCACACAAATGAGATACTTAGAGTAGCCACGGTCGTAGAGACAGAAAGTAGAGTGGTGGGTGCCAGGTGCTGGAGTGGAGAGGATGTAGTTAGGGTTTAATGGGAACAGAGGTTCAGTTTTATGAGATGAAAAGAATTCTGGGGGCACTTGGGGGGCTTAGTCATTAAGTGTCTGCCTTCAGCTCAGGTCATGATCTCTGAGTCCCAGGATCGAGCCCCACATCGGGCTCCCTGTTTCTCCCTCTCTCACTCCTCCTGCTTGTGTTCCCTCTCGCTGTGTTTCTCTCTGTCAAATAAATACATAAAATCTTAAAAAGAAAAGAAAAGAATTCTGGGGAGGGACAGTGGTGACGGCTGTATGACAACATGATCATGTTTGATACCACTGACCTGTGCACTTAAAACGGCTAAGATGGTAAGTTTGATGCTATGTGAACTGTAACACAATTTTCTGAAGGAAGCAAAAACAAAAAGGAATTGTCATTATTTATTTTTATTTTTATTCATGGACTGACCAAGAAAAAAAATTGTTGGCTTACTTTTTCCTCAAGTATTTTGATGGGATGGACCCACTACGATCTGGTAGTGATTGTTGCCATGGAGAAGTCTGGATCCAGACTCATTTTTCTTTTGTAAGTGACGTGACCTTTTTGTCCCTCAGACCTGAGGATTATTTATTCATCTTTAAAATCCAGTACCTTTGGGGGCACGCCTAGATCTATGCCTGCCTCCAGGTTCCTCACACGTGTTAAAGTGATGCAGACATGAACAGCAAAGACAATCCCTTCCATCTATTTATGGGCATTTGGGATCCCCCTGCAGAGTGCAGTAAGGCTTCTATTCGTTTCTAGATAGGGTTGCCTGCTTTGTCTTGTTGATTGCAGAAATTCCTCATTTATTCTAGTCCTCACATATTCTTTTATCACTTGGAAAGGTCCCTTTGTCTTCAGGAACCCAGTGTTTCATTCGAATTATTTCATTTGAAAAAACACTGTCCCTTTTGAAGTTAAGGCGTTTTTTTTTTTTTTCCTTCCCTGTGATTACTTTTAAGGTTTTTCTCTTGTCTTTGGTTTCCAGCATTTTTATATTTCTCTGTTTTTTTTTTTCTTCCCTTTCTTTTAGGAAGTCCTGTGGTTTGGTTTGGGTTTGTTTTGTTTTTTTCATTTTTTTTCACCCTGTTCGGGGCTTGCAGGGGTATTTTAATCTGTGGCTGTTGATGTGTTTGATTATCCGTTGCTTTTGACGCACTCACTCTCTCTCACGTGGGGGAGGAGGAGTGAGGGTGAGCTGGAAATTCTGGCCCTAGGAACTGAAGCCCAGTAGCCAATAACCTTGGTCCCTGATGGGGGCGCCTGGGCGGCACATCTGCCCTGGGCTCCGGGGTTGCTCTAGAGTCCTGTGATTGAGCCCCACATCCAGCTCCATCTTAAAAAGAAAGAAGGCTACACAAACAGACTTAACCCAGACATAATAGAATGAGTTGGTCCAAAATACTTAGCCCACCCTGGCTGAATGCTGTGGCCCTTTATCCTTTCAGTTCTAACCGTTAACTGTTCTCTTTCAAAATAACAGGGGATTGGTTTTGTTATGTTGCTTTTGGGTTGTACAAAATGAGAAAGAAAAAATGCAAATGCTCCAAAGAAGGAAACATACTAAGGCCACTTGGCAGGCTGGCAGAAGATTGGAGACAATTCTTTAATTATATATATAATTTTTTGGACAGTCCTGTGATTTTGAATCAAAATCCCTCTATGGGCCAGAAATGAACACGGAGGACCTCCTGTTAGAATAAAATGAGACAGAGATGGAGAGATGAACTTTCATGGGGTGCCCAGCCTAATGGAACAGGTATGGCTCCAGAACTTTGGATGCTGTCACACAGTTTTACATACAGCTTCTTGGAGCAAAACTCCAGGGAATGCCATTCACATAAAATAGCACATAGGCAGCCCCGGACTGCAGGTCCAACCGGGGCCCTGTGGTTCAGTGCATTTCCCAGGCTAGAGGTGAGCCCCTGCTCTAGGGACCAACACAAAGATCCAGAGGCAGCAGTGAGCCTGCTGTATACAGAAGTGCCCAGGCCAAAAAAAAAAAAAAAGTAAAATTGAGATAAATTGAGATCATGCATTTGAAACTCCATAGTGCCTGGTCTGCTGGTTCCTTATTTGTCCATCTGTTTGCAGCATCTCAGACTGTGGGCTTCTGCATACATTTGGATGGCAGAGGGAGGAGAAGCGGAAACGAGGGAAGGGTTGAAAGCATGGTGGAGGGAAGGCAGGGCTGGGGAGTCATGCTGGAGACCTTTCAGAGGTGGCCTATGGGACGTGTTGGTTGAGGACTCCAAAAAATCTCCAGCCAAGAGCTACTGTTAGCAACCGGATTCCTTGGCCGCACTCAGAGCTTCTGTAGCCAGCCTAGAGGGGCTGACGGAAGCCCTTGGAGGAAGCACTGATTGCAGGAAGACCTTTCTGCTCCCAGATGGCATCTTTGCTTTGCTTCCATGAAATCTGAATGAGAGGGCAGGAGACAAACCACACGTAACCGACTTTATTATTTACTCAGATCTCTTTACTGATTTGTAAGCCAGGCACCCTGGGGAAAAGGAGACGGGTGAGAGGAATCCATGGGTGAAGAAGTGCGGGGCCAGATGCACTACGGGGAGTGCTAAGTTCCAGAAGTCCATGGATACCACTCCTTGTGAACTCCCCAGAGCTGTGTGAGGCGGCAGCGTGGTGGAACCCTGACATCACAGCTTTGGGGCCAGTCTGTTCACCGGAGGATGTGGCCAGGGAACAGGGAGTACTCAAAGGCACTTAGGGAGGGAGGCGCTTTAGGGGAGGGGCCTCTCAGATGGTCACACTGTTCTCCACCATGCTGGGTCGAAGGTACTCATAGGGCAGCTCCAGGCCTGCATTGCGGGCCTCTAGCTCCTGGTCCATGGCAGCCAGCTCCTCCTGGAATTTCTCCTGCACAGCCTGGGGGCCAGGGTCTGAGAAATATTTCTCCTTGTGCTGTCTCAAGGCCACCTGGGAAGGAGAGAACAAGACAGCTCAGCCCTGGGCCCCTCTGCTGAGAATACCACCCCTCCTTCAAGCTGCCTCCTCCCCCAGGACCAGGCAACGGTTTCTAACCATGACTGGCTGGCGTCTGCCAAGGAACTTTGTGAAGGTCTTCTGCATGTGGGCTTGGTGGGCAGTGGGCAGTGAGTCTACTATATCCTTCTCCGTCACATCCTTGGAGGTGGGCGGGGGCTTCCGCATGGTGCACGGGCCATTGGGGATCCAAGAGTACCAGTCCAGCTGCAAGAAAGGGAGCCTCTCAGAAACCCAGACTGATGACCCAAGCGTGCGATTCCCCATCTTCTCCATCCCAGGAGCTCCTAGGGGCCAATCCCAGCAGCCTACCTGGCCCAGGTGGGCAGAAGCATGCTGACCAGTGCATGTGAAGATACACATGGAGGCAAAGTGGCTGAGCTGAGCCCAGGAGTCTAAGGAGACGGGGAACCTGGGTGATATGAAAAGAAGTAGAGGCTTTGGGACCAGGACGTGAGCCCCAGGCCTCGGTCAGTACAAGGTACCTGGAGATACAGAGAAGAGTTTCTGTCTGTGGCCGTGGCCCCTAGTGCCCACAGCTCACATGAGCTATACGTGTAGGCACTGGAGGAGGGAAAGGACCTAAGAGAAGCACGTATGGGTCCAGAGGATGCTCTGAGTGTGTGAGGGCAGGGAATGCCGTACAGGAGGGTCAGGAGGGAAGGGGCTGGGGAATCGGGATCGATCATTCGGATTTCTGAAGGCTGCTCTGGAAGGGTGCCCGGGATGTGCGGGGAAGCCAAGGTAGGGTGGCTTACAACGCTGCTGTGAGATGGGCAGACTGTTGGAAGGTGGGTGTGAGCTGGCACAGGCCGGTGAGGAGGGGTCGGAGCTTACCCCCGGTCCTGGGCCCCTTGCAGCCCGGTCTCAGTGATCTCTCTGCACCAGGCCTGCAGCTCAGGATCGCCCCTCACGGCTCCATCACTCTTGTAGAAAAGACTGACCATCCCCTCCACGTACCTGCTCCCCAGGCAAGAAAACCCTTGGTCTCAGGTGGCCGACACAGGACCAGCTGGACCTGTAGCCCTCCCCGCCCACCCATTCTCTCCGAGAAGCCCACTGGGTCCCCCTCTCTGTGTCATCCTCACCGGCTGATGATCCCCCACAGTCTGAGGGCATCTTGGCCATAGAGAGAAGACTTCACGTCCAAGAGCCCGCGGTCAGCTAGGTCATCAGGAGGGCAGAGCGAACGGTAGGTCAAGCAAGCTGTGGCTCTCTGGAGAATGTCCACGTGTCCTCCACTACCGGTGCTCACCACCTGGCGGCGACCCCGCAGCCAGAGTGCAGAGTCAGATTCCAGGTGCACCGTCCTGCTCAGGGACCCTCTGAGAAGGCTGCCCAGGGAGAAGTCTTCAAGGAGGACGCAGGGCTTGGGGGCGGGGGGTGGTAAGCCAGACAACCCTCGGGAATCTTCCACTGTTGAACCCTCTGCTCTCTTCACCCATCCCCTTCCATACCAGATCAAAAATTCCCCATCTGGAGACAAGATTACTCCGGGCCAGGATATTGATCTCCATGGTGTAGCGGAAGTGGGGGATCAGGAGCTGATTGGGGAGAAAGAAATGGGACGGGAACATTAGGAGGGATACCAGGATCCATGAGGGGAATGGAAATTAAAGGGCAAGGGATAGAGAAGAAGGGAGGGGATGGGTCTCCATCAAAATAAGATACCTTCCACTGGACTGGATTGGGTCACGTTAAGATTTGGGAAGAGACATGGGGAGATGTCTTCCCAAGGCCTTCGAAGGTCAAGGGCTTTACAAGTTCACTTATTTGCGCAGTCTCATGTTATTTGTAAGAATCCCAGGAATCTCTTGTTTCACACCACAAAACGTAGCAAGTTTCCCACATATGAAACTATGTCAATGCCTTTCTTACTCCCATCAAGAGAATGTCTCTGCTCCCTGCTAGGGCAAATGTCTCCCGTCCTCTTTTACATTCCCTGGGATGTCACTACTGCAATCTCTCCCTCTCCCTTCCTTCCCTTCCCTTCCCAACCTTTCTCCCTCTCCTTCCCCTCCCCAACTCTCTCCTCCCCCCTCCTCCTCCCCATCTTTTCCTCCCCCCACCTCTCTCCCTTCCTATATCTCTTCCTCCGGACCTCTCCCTTCCCTTCCTCCTCCACCCCTCCCTCCCCCTCTCTCCTCCCTCCCTTCACTCTGTCTCCCTCTGTTTCTCTCTCTCTCTCTCTCT
>PITA01021036.1:0-33604 GCA_004023965.1 Spilogale gracilis | reverse complement strand
CTGGGGACACCTAAAGCGGGGAGCACTGGGTGTGGGGAATGGGGAATGAATCTTGAAACACTGGAAAAAAAAATTTAGTAACAATAAAAAAAAAAAAAAGACTATGACATAGCAAGGTAGATAATGAGAGTCAGGGTAAGTTGATTAGAAGTTGATTTCAACAACCCAGAAAATGATGATTATACCAATACAGCCAGTGAGGAGTACACAGAGATTATTTATGATACAGATTAAACAAGATGTGGTTACAACTTAAATATAAAAAGAGTCAAAGATGGCTAAATCTCTACCCAAGGTAGAAAATTAGGGAATCACTAGCAGAGTATATGAAGCTATGGGAAATGATAAGATGAAAAGAGAAGGTCAGCCAAATGTTCACAGGTTGATTTAGAGTCATGGAAGCAAAATCATCAACATTCAATATTACTGAAGTTATGTGAAAAGGAAGTCTGAAAAGGGAAAGGATGACCAGTATTGTCTCAAATGATGTCAAGAGAGGAAATACAACCTATGATAAAGTAGAATTATGTTTAAGGTTAAAGTAAATTATTAACAAATAATATTAGAAGGGGCTAGAAGATTTCCTTTCTATGTAGATATATTTTTACATTTAATTTTGGGATAAAATTACTACTTTTTTTGCCTAATGCAGAAAAAAATTTATACTGTAAAACTACATACAGAGGAGGAGTAGCTAGTATACTAAAGACTTAAATAGGGGTGCCTGGGTGGCTCAGTTGGTTAAGCGACTGCCTTCAGCTCAGGTCATGATCCGGGAGACCCGGGGTCAAGTCCCACATAGGGCTCTCTGCTCAGCAGGAAGCCAGCTTCTCCCTCTCTCATTCCCCCTGCTTGTGTTGCCTCTCTAGCTATGTTTCTCTCTGTCAAATAAATAAATAAAATCTTAAAAAAAATAAAAAATAAAGACTTAAATAACCCTAATAGTTTCCTATCTATGCCTAAAACCACATCTAAATAAGACGAAAAATATCCCCAAGTGCCACTTCAGTTGTTCCTAAGTAATCATTACTTTCTGCCTTAAACCTTTGAGACCACAGAAAAGTTAAAATAACTTTTCTATATTCTGTCATAAGTATCTCCATTAACTTACTGAACCATAAAATGATTTCAATCAGACATCAAGGTAATGCTATACTGAAGTATACTATAAATACAACTGAATAGAAAAGAATGAAAAATCTTGTAAACATGTCAAGGAATAAAGGTAAATTCCTGGCACTACACCTCAGTAAATTTGAATTCAAGAGTAAAATACAAATATAAAGTCATTAATACAAAAATGGATCTGCAGCTCATAAGTAATGAATAAGATTTGAGTAAAAAACAAAGAAAATGTCTCTAAAAATGAATGGAAATTCATTTTTAATTTACAATGTTTTTACATTGTAATCGCAATTACAATGCAAACGTAATTTACAAAGTTTTAAATTACAATGGATTATATTTAGCTTGTAAGAGTTTTAATGGTCATTTCTTGACCATTCCAATTTTAAACATGAGTTGGAATTGTCTCCCAAGAGCTATTTAAGAACATAGATGTCTTTGGTTTAGGAACAGAAGGCATACATTGCAAGAATCTCTAAAATATTTTCCAATTAGATTCATCAGCTATCTAATGTAATTTTAAAACATTTCTGTCCCTTCTCCTTCTAAGCATTTCTGTTCCCAGAATACATTGAACTGCAAGTCCATGCTTATCTAAAAAAATTTTTTTTTAAACTATAAAAAGAGAAAATTCTTTGTGTTCTTCCCTGAAGAAATTCATATTTCAGATTACATTTCTAATTTCTCTTAGATTTTTTTCCACCAGGACATTCTGCTTGAGATTTAAATTCCGTATATACCAAGTTCATTTTCCGCAATCCTGTTCACTTTTCTGGTTTCCTTAATTCTATTACTGGTTTTAGGAGTAAGTCATAATGACTAACTCTTCTCTTTACCTTCAATTTCTAATTAGTAACCAAGTCCTACCAGATCTCATTCTGATCCTCATTTCTTCTTATAACCTGTACTTATTCAGATTCCCAAAGCATTGTTCTAGTTTCCTAACTTTCCTTATTTGGACTTCCCTCATTCCAATTCACTCTAGACTTTATTGTCAGATTAATATTTTGGGAACTCAAGGGGTACCTAAGTGACTCAACTGGTTAAGTGCCCAATTCTTGGTTTCAGCTCAAACCATGATCCCAGGGTCATGAGATCAAGCCCCACATCAGGCTCCACACTCAGCCTGGAGTCTGTTTGGGATTTTCTCTCTCCCTCTCCTTCTGCCTTTCCCCTAACTCTCTCTGTCTCTCTCAAGTAAATAAATACATCTTAAAAAATATTTTTGAAGCTCAATCAGATCCTGTAAGTCCTTTGTTCAAAATCTTTGATGGCTTTCCAGTGAATAGTGAACAAACCCAAATGCCTTTGCCTGGTATACAATATTTCCCCAATATTTCCCCCAATTTTGTCTGCTTTGCTTCTTTTTATGCACCTCATTCTCACTAACAGCAAAATATTGCCTCCTACAGATATTCTTTGACTTTTTGCTTCTATTGATCAGCTCATGGCTGGTGCCATCCTGCATATCTAGCATTAATCCAAATCCCATATTACTGGTTCAAATACTATCTCCTCAAAACAATTCTTCCTCTTCTTTATCACAGTCCACTCTTTTGGAAGTCTTCTCTAAATTCTCTGAATTCCAATAGCACTTTCTTTTTTTCCATTTCTAATTACACTCATCATTTTTACCTTATCTTACAGTTATTTGTATACCTATCTCACCTATAATAATGAAAGTTCCTTTAAGACAAAGCACTTGATTCATCCACTTACAAGACTGGATACCTATTAAGTATTTCTTTATTAAATATAAAATGATGTGAAGGTAAAATGGCTTTGTCCTGTTTCTTATTTTAAAATGGAATTTTATATTACACCTAGTAGTACAAACATAGTTATGAAGAAAGATGATACCAATATTAGCACATTTAGGATCTTAGTAGCATCAAGATTGCAGGGGGAAAAAATGGAAGGTAATCAGAAACCCAACTTTTGAGGGGAGGTGAAATGGGAAGTAATACCTCAAAGTTTCAGAGAACAAAATTTGCAAAGTTTTGGTAAGCCAGGAGAATTTATTGTGCTCAACTTTGAGTTATTTGACATTAAATTCTTTCCATTCTGACTATGGTAAAATAAGTTAATTTCTTCTATAAGGGACTATAAATGCCACTTTGTATTGACTTAAAAGAGAGGTAATCAAATGAAGACCAGAAACTTTATGAAAGCCTAATAAAACTGGAATTTCTGAGTGGAACCACCCTTCTTAATACTTGAGCATTATTAGTAGAACAAAGACCTTGAAAATATATCTACATAGAAAGGAAATCTTCTAGCCCCTTCCAAAAGAGACAAGAAGGAAGGAGCAGAAAACAAGAGCAAACTGCAATAGCTTCCAAGGAGGATTTTAGGAGTTGAAGGGATAAGAATGGGAAGTAGACAGAAAGATGTAGCCTGTAGTTAAAGGAAAACTTTGGGAACCAAGATATATAGATTCACAGCTCTACCACTGACTGACTATGGGCTGTGTGACCCTGAATTTCCTTAGGTATAAGGTTCAAATAAGGTAAATCCCTAGTACATTAAAGTGAGAGTAATGATTTCTACTCCAAAGATGTTCTAAAGATCAAATGAAATAATGACCTAATATAAACCATTGTATAATCAGTAACCATTATATAATAAGTGCGTAATTCACAGGAAACTATTATTGTAGGAGTCCTCATTGCAGTAATGTAGATGCAGACATGAGTGGAGACCCTCTGTGTATCTGACTTAAGAAAAATTCCTAAATCTACCTTCAGCCTCAATTTCATTATCTGTACAGGGTCTGTGTGGAGATTAAATAAAATAATGTATATTTCATATACTTATCAATTGCCCTCTTGAAAGTTAGATGAAACTGGCTAGAATTCTTTACGATGTCCTATGAACAATACAATTCCTTAACCAAAACAGGGATTATATTTTGGGAAAGAGGGAGAGAGAATAGGATACAAGGTTCATATTTTAATTTTATTAAAGAAGTTATGCTTTTTATTGTTGAATATTTTCCTAAAATGGGTGAAACAAGTTTTACCCTGAGCATGTACATTTTCATTTGTAGGTGACTTTTATCTCTTTAAAAAAAGTAAAAGGGATATTGGATCAAATTTTAACAAATTTAATTTTTTTAAATTTCCAATCAAGCACAGTCCAATTGGAAAAAAATTACTTCAGTGAACTTATTTTCTTATATAAAAAACAAAAATGTTGAACAAATAAAATATAAAATAAAATAGAATAAAAATGTTGAAACAAAAGTTGTCAAACTGCCTCACCTCAGTCAGAAATGTGGAGGACATGTCAGTGGGAAACATTAGTCTATTGTTTTTCAAGAAACAGTCTAAGAGAAATGCATTATCTTCTAGTGGAAAGAGAGAAAAATGGTATTTGTGTTGCAGGTGATAAGGGGTATCAATAAAAATTGTGAAGAATTACATACAGGGGCTATTTGAATTGATCAGATATTCATTCCTTAATTATGATCCGCTGGGAATCTGCTATTTCTAGAGTAGAAACATGGAAACTTTCAAGTTTCCACATTCTGATTTAACCACAATCAGAAACTTCATCTGTCCCCATGGGAAGCATGCCCATGACTCATGAGAGTTATCAACCCTTGGATAAAGAATGGAGGAGTGGAGAATCCAGGTGTTTGATGCCACTAGCATCATTTCCCCCTTTTAAAAAAATTTTCAAATCTTTTTTGAATAAAGAAACTTAATAGTTTCTGATAATGCTACCATGGGATGGAAGTGGTTAACACTGGTATCAACTATGAATATATAGTCAAGCCATAGATGATATCCTACAACATTTTTCTCTGACTCCTATTTCTGTCTCTTCAATTTATGTTCTTTTATCTCTGCTATGGCATTGTCCTCAACTCCATTTTGTGATGTTCAAAAACCAACTGCAACCATGAAATAAAAATCAAAGGCAAACACCAAAACAAAGAAACAAAACAATATTTTACAAAGGTTTCCATGTGATTGGAAGTTTTGGAGGAGATGAAAATAGAATTACATCAGAGGAACAAAAACATCTTTAAACTGATTGTTATGATTTCTTGTCCTTGCCCACTATAGGATTCAATTATTCCATGTAGCTCATTCCTCCTTTCTCATCTTTTTCATGATAAAAGTAAAAACATACAGACATAAACCCAGTAATGACACTACCAACAATCCTTTCCATTTCCTAATGCAGAGCAGTTTGGCTCTACATTGCACCTGCTATCAACCTCAGGTCAGAGCTTCCCTTTACATGTCCAAAAATTCAGCAGAAGCTTTGAAATGACTACTTTGAAGAGCCTGGTTGACTTCTTAGACCATACAAAGTGTTCCATCTTTTTTATCTATAAGCAGCTGAGATAATGGAGAATTGAAGCAAAAGAAGAGTTTTTACTTTGTACTGACACTGGTCTAAGAACCATAAATATATTAACTAGTTTCACTCCACAATTGCCCTATAGGTTCAACATTATTACCACCTCCATTTTGCAGGCAAGAATGCTGAAGTACAGAAAATGTTAAGGGATTTACCCAATGTTACCCAGCTAGAATGTGGCAGAGCTGAGAAGCAGCCAGATTTTTTTAATCAGAATTGGCTGGATTTTGCTGTCATAAATTAAACAATCAATAAATCATTTTAGAATTTCAGCAGCTTGATGTAATAGTCCTTGGCACTAAGTTATTTCAAATGCATTGATAATAAATGGAAATAATTTCCAAACAGCAAAATCAAATTGAACTATGAACTTGTGTGGGTAAGCTTTATATATATTAAGAAATATTTATTATATGTAGTCATAATTTCGAAGTACCTTGTTTACTTACCCATTTGAAAATAATTCTCTTAACTATGTAAAAGTGAAATGATTGTTTGCCTCCTTATTCACAGAGTTACCAGAGCATGGCATAGGATTACCACATCAAAGCTAATATAATAGGGGAAAAAAAAAGAAAAGACTATGCACAGGATTGAAGACAAGGAAAGGTTCAAGTCCTGGCTCTACCACTGACTGGAAGTATGACCTTCTCTTAGTGACCTCTTCTGGACTTCAATTTTCTCATCGACAAAATGAGAATAAGGACATTGTCTAAATAGGATTATTGTCAGAAATAAAGGGATTAAATAATATATGCTATGTGGAAAGGCGATTTCCTGGGCTTTGGGATACAACTGTCCTGGGTTCAAATTCTAGCTCTGACATCTGATGTACATGGGTTATGGGGACAGTTACCAATCACCTCTGAATCACCTCTGAAATGGTAACATTGATACCAACCTGAGTCTCATCGAGTTATGGGAAGCTGAGAAAGAAAGTATAGAAAGCTTGTAATTGAACTGACATATAGCAAGAGTTTAATATATAGTTGAGATGAATATTTCATATTATCATTTTTTATATCTATAGGAGACAGAGTCCATGATAGTTCCAAATCTTTTTTTTGAGACATTATTAATTACCTCTGACTTCATTCAGCTTAAAACTCTAATGAAATAATCACACATTATTCATCTCTTCTGTTAAATCCCTTCACTGACTCATCATTGCCTTCTGTGTAACATTTTAATTTCTATTCCTAATAAGTCCTTCCTGTATAGGTTCTCTGGGCACAAGAAGGACTTGGTTCATTAAGGCATACAGATTGCAGGCTAGATACTGCATAAAAATGTGAGAAAACAAGTTCCTGCGATCTGACTTCTGAAATTGATTTTGTTACATAATATAAAATGATTGTTCAGATTCCCCATCACTTTTTTTCTTGCCACACTCAAATGCTTTACTTCTACAACTCTCTCCCTTCATATCTTTCTATAGCTGTCTTAATTGGAAGAGCTCTGGAGTTTAATTAAAACAATGATCATCTAGTTTGCATAGTCTGTACAGGTGAAAAATATAACCCAGCAGTGATTATTTATTGATGTGAGGATTAAACTCCTGCACTCTCAACTTCAGTGGGCTAAACATTTTCCCTTTTAAATGCCTTGATTTTCTTGTTGAAGGGTTTAACTGATGCAAGCAAGACAAGAACACAACAAACCCCTGAGTCTTACCTGTCAGAGTCTAATGAAAAGGAAGAGAGAAGTAATATATATGCACATAGATCTGTGATGCACTTTCAGAGTATTAGTCCTGTTTTTAAAAGCGTATAGTTGCAGAATTTTGTTAAAACATTTACAGATTTAACTAAGTATCATATGTCTATATCTTATTGTGTTGGTCATTATACTTAGTTGCATAGTGATGGGTCATTTACTTGTGCAACAAATATTTTGAATTAAGAATTAATTAGTTAGTGGGTGAACTGAAGAGGCTCTGTGCTCCAAGAGAGAACTAAAAGATGAGAAGGAAATTTCTGGGAAGGTAGAAGAATTTTTCAACTGCAAGAAACATTATGGTGAAAGATCCTAATGTTGAGGTGAGACTGGAATGGTAAATAGTGCTTTGATCCTCTAGGACCTTGTGTTCCATACTTAAGAAAGTTGAGCTTTATCTTAAATGAAATGACCTTCAAAATCATATAGTAGAAAAATACTTAAAGGACCAGAAATCTCATGATTTATGACAAAAAACATAGCCATTAAAGCAGAGTGAGCTCAATAGGCAATGGGAACACATAAAAACTCACCTCTTACCAGCCTGGTGTGTTAGCAAAGAGTCTTCTGGGAGAGTGATGTTGACCCCAAGACCTGAAGGTTGAGAAAGCAAGGTGAAGAAGTTATGAAAGATATTTCTGATAGAAGGAAAATATGCAATGTCCTGTCAAAGAGAGGGCTGGATGTATTAGGTCTGCAGTTATGCAATGGGGAGTCCTGTGGGGGAGGGCAGAAGTCTGGCAAAAGGCAAGAGATGAAATAGGATAGGTGAGAGAGCTTTGAATCAAGATGGGCTCAAGATGGGTGGGATTTATTCTCAGGGCAATGATAATAGTAATGGGAGTATCCTCTCTCCTGCCCTCACAATTGTCTTCCTCTTGTGGTCAACACAAACAAGTAAAAACTAGTATGGTACACTGGATTTGCTCCTGCAACAGATATTTCTTATTAAGCACCTATGTCGTGCTCACACAGCATTAGGCATAAGAAAAGAGAAGCCAGAAAGCAGGCAATAGACCCATTGCTATCTTCCATTTTTGCATTACTTTTATTAAGCATCTACTGGGCTATGTGGGCTGGGAATACAATAAAGAGAGAAATATAGGTGGGGCCTCTGCTCCTACCGAGATCTAATGCATGTTACCACAGAGTGAGGCTCATAGGACTTTGAAAGCAACAAGGAGGGAACCCCTAAAATGACTTCTGTCTCTGTGCAGGTAAGAGATAAAAAGTATTAGCAAGACAGATTTCCAAATAATACGGAAGAGGAATTGGGAGAAGCTTTACAAGTATAAAAAGAGAGGAAAGACCCTGGGATTTTCAGGAACTACTACAAAAGATGCCAACTATACCATCAACTTTAGCACAAAATCTATGACAACAGAGAAAAAGGTCTGTTCAAAAACGTTTCCTCTCTACTTTATAGAAAGGACCAGATTCATTCCTTTGTTAAATATAAAACCAGCTGCATTAATTGATGTTAGGTTAAAATTGACAGGATCTAGGGACTGGACTAAGAGATAGTACTATTTTAGCCTTAAATGACTTTATTTCTATACCTCTAATAGAGAGTAAATCAAAGGCTTATGAAAGTCCTGCAGCTGGTAAAGGGAAGCAGGATGCAGATAACTATTTTTATTTAAATCAATGTGTTGTATTCATAGAGAATAGGGCAGGATGCTGCAGCTGCGAGAGGGAATTTAAAATTAGAGCAGCTTCAATAGTGTTGTTCACAATTTCATCCAAATTCCTGAGCCTTGCCCTATAGTAAGCATTTTTTTTTTGTTTTTGTGATGTGTGTGTTATATGCATGCATACACATTTAAGATTTTCACGGGAAATTGAGACAAACTGCTCTAGAGTCTGAAAATAAAATTATTGTCTGTTGGATAATAATTTCTCTCTCTTTCTACTTATGGCCACAGCTTCAGAGTCATGTCAAAATGGTATATAGCTGCTGCTTCAACAAATAAGGAACATCATTCAATTCCCAGTACCTGGACAGGTACTGTTTGTTCCACATATGACAGAATTATAAAAACTTCCCTCTAGTGTTATCTGACCAAAAGTAATAGCTGTCTTTCAAAGAATTACTTATGTAATCTTGATGTCCTAGATTTCTCCAGGTTTCCAGGGTCATCTTTTCCTATAAAGCCCAAATAAGAATAGTCCAAATCCTCAACTTGCTTGCCCCCAGGGGTCTAGTTTTTACTGGGTTTCCTTCTTCATCTATTTTTGGAAATCCTTGCAGGTGTCCAAGGTCTTCCAAATAATACTATCCAACCCTGCTTACGAGGGTATTGTCCACTTGAATATTACTATAATTGGTCTGTATCTGCAGAGCTTTTACACAGCATTGCTCACTCTTCATCTCATTTATCCTCCCATTATCTTGTACACAATGACACTCAGATGCAAATGACACACACATTTAATTATGGCTTGGATCCACATTTTAGGATTCCCAATCCTGTGTTCAGCTACGTGCTACATTGTCTTGTCTCATGAAGCTCTTCTAGTCAAGTCAGCTAATACATGTGAGAAAGCAGTAAAAAGATAAAATGTGTTCCAAATAGATTGCTGCTTTATTTTGTTGTTGTGTTTGACATAGTGAAAGGTGTGCTAGGCCAGGCTCTCCCTTCTGTTCTATTCTTTGGATAATGATCAGATTAATCTCTGCATGTTGCATCTGTTACACTGCCAAGCTTACAGGAAGGCTTTATTTTGAAAATTCATCTGCTTATAGTCCAAGGAATTGCATCCTGATAGTGTTTGAAGTTTCTCAGCTCAAGGGAGAGCTCGCACAGCTTGACAATCCTGGCTGTAGTACCTATTTCTGCAGACTGCCCAGCCTCCTCGCCAGGCTCTTGGGATCTCAAGGGAGAGTAGACCGGCCATTGGTAAAGTTAGCAAAACAACAAGGCCACTGATTGATTTAGGAAGTGACAAATGTGTCAGGACGCCCCTGTGGGGAGCTGTGGCAATCTGGCTTGTCCAAACATCCTTGGCAACGGTTACAAAGCCTTTTCAGTTGTGGTAAGTTGTAGTCTGGCTGACTAATTCAAAAGGAGCTCATGCGTGGCCCAATTTTCTGCCAGCTTTGCATAGAAACACCCAGTAGTAATAAGCCCACAGAAGTAAGCAACATTGGCTCTACAATCTCACTAAGGCTGCAATTAGAATTCTTCCTGCACAGGCAGGTGTATGGACGGAATGATCCAGAGAGAGAAAGGAATGTTCGCACCCTTTGATGGCCTGAGTCCGGAAATGATCCTGAAAAAGAATGTGTCTTCAATAAAGCCTGTGCCCTCCACCTTACTGTGTGTTCATTTTATGCCAGTTTCTTCTTGCCTCCAGGATGATTTATCAACAGTTCTTCACCAGGCTCACATGCCTGCCCCCTTCCAATTCTGACATGATTTCAGCCTCATCCCCTGCTTTTCCTTAATGATGACCTAAAAAACAAAAGCTCTGTTCTGAAACATCTTTCTTTAGGAAAGATATTTCACTCTAGTTTTTGGCTCAGTTCTATTTTGCTTAAATGAGGTGAAAACAAAACAACCAAAAAAAACCAGGGTGAAACAACTCATTATTTATGTGCACTTGATTTCTTTAAAAATATACATAAAGTATTTAAATGAAAAATGTATATATTTAAGAATTCTTGATAAGTATATATGAGAACTATTAAAATTAGATTTCAGTTAAGGAAGAAGGGGGAAAAAGCTAAGCAGAAAAATATTCCATCCATAAGTTAAAATATGTAGCTCATAAATCATAACTAAAATACCTCCACTGGTGTGCATAATATGTGTATAATTCTACAACTGTGATTTTCACAATAGTTTTTTCAAAAATAATATTTCAGTCAATAATCCTCTCATCTAACCAGTTGTAAGGGAGAAAGGAAGGTATTTTTTAGCCTGTTTCTAAGAAGGAATAAATATTAAAAGAGAGATTGCTAAATCAGAGTGTTGACTTTCCATAGCATGCCAAAATTTAGTTTTGTGTTTAAAACTACACCTTGCTTGTAGTCTTTAAGAAAGCTTCTCTCGCATTTTAGTATTCACCTATAATCACCATGAAAACTGTTATCAAAAACATCAACTGATTTCTGTCTCACCTATTGGAAAGAAAAATCCATGTTGCTTGGAACACTAAAATGCTCCAAAACCCTGCTACTGAAAAACACAGAGCTACACTCTCATGAATCTGTTTGAGAAAAAAAAAATCAATAGTTAAAAGTAAGGTAAAGCATAAAAATAAGATTATATGGCTCAGAAGCTAATCAATGATTCTTAGCTGCAACCTACATTTGTCAGGCTTGGGTTGTCCCAGACCATTTGAGTATCCTTTGGGTATTTGGGGAATTTCCCACACTGTGAGTACTAACCTTCTAAAGTCAATCCCAGGGCTCATGTGCTAGCTTTCCCACTGCTAGGGCATCAGGTACCCTAGATTCTACCAATTAGACATACCTATGAGAGACAACTAGATGGAACAAGAAGAATCTCTAGAAGAAAAACAAGAAGTAAGCATGTGCAGAATCCATCTTTTAGTGAGTAACGTGGTAAAGGGGTAAGACACTTTGAGGGCAGCAGTGGCAGAACTTGTTGTGCGACCATTATTGTTGCTGACTCATAACTATGCTATTTGGGGATAAGAGTGATTTCTTCTCTACAACAGTCCACACGTCCTTGTTGGGGACTGTTCATGCTTAGTCATTGGCTCTCCAGAAGATGCTCTGAACTACCTAATGACCTTTAGTGAATTTCTACCTGTTTTCACCTAAGAACATTGACTGATACATTAAGTAATGATTTTCTCATTGTATTTGAATAGTGTTCTCCTAGTCCAGTCTAATTTTCTGACCTTTTTGTCTATTCTTTGGTATAATCTTAAATTCACATCAGTAGGGAAAATGCAACTAACTCTCACAGTATTTTGAGTGCTCTCTTAATTGATCTTCCTTTTCAAGCATTTATCACCTGCAAGCAAAGTATATACTGTACTTATTATGTTTAATACCTACTCCTTGTCTAACCAAACATTCCTGTAAAATATAAGTTCCATAGGGCCAGGGATTATATTCTGTTTGGGACACTGCTGTATCCAAAGTATTCAAAAGAGTCAGTCACATAATTGGGGCTTAGTAAATACTGAGTGAATGAATTATACACCAGTTCACCTTTGTGCTTCTAGAGGAACTCTGGACAGATGGGTCCTGATGGCATTTTAAATAGAAGTATGCTAGAAGTGGTTTACTTATTTTTTCCCATAGTCATAGCCGTTAAGTGAACCTGGGAACTCAAATCAAGTGAATCTTAAATGTGAATGAAGGAGATTTCTTCCCCTGCCCGTAATTTGCCTTCATCAGAGAAAATCTATATGATTAACCTGCTTTTTCTGTACTAAAATACTTGGCTATTCTACATATGTTCTCTTGAATTCCCTCATGCCTACCTACCGAAGGTCTCTAGGAAAATGTATCATTATCATTAAAATAGCATTATCAAGTAAGTATTCCAAATAAACACATTATTGAGCCAAGTCCACCGCTAAGTCAAAATAAGTGGCAGAAAAGAAACTGAAAATTTCTTTTCTGCCACTTATTTTTGAAAGTAATTGACATCAAAACAACTAGGTGGCATTCACTCAATAAAACTGGTTGAAAATGGAAAGCTATTAAATATTTTAAAATTATGCTCAGAAATACAACAAATGCATTTGGAGCAAGTTTACGAATGTCTCCTCACTCACATGAACGTGAAATAATTTAACATGATTCACAATTAGATCAAGTCTCTTTTCTCTCTCAAGATATTTTCCATC
This sequence comes from Spilogale gracilis, assembly GCA_004023965.1. Taxonomy (NCBI): domain Eukaryota; kingdom Metazoa; phylum Chordata; class Mammalia; order Carnivora; family Mephitidae; genus Spilogale; species Spilogale gracilis. Next base: position 20,557 of record PITA01021036.1, on the reverse strand, counting down.
AAAAATAGTTGCAGAAGGGAAATATGAAATTTTCTACCAAAAAATAAAATATTGACAATTAATGCAATTTATTTTAGTAAAAATTTCTTAAGTTTGAGAGTGAGAAAGGAAAGGAAATGGAAAAAGATAAATATAAATACATTTTTTGAATATCATTACAGGTCAGAAGCTGGGCTAGGTCTTTATACACATATGTTCTTTTACATATGTCTTTTCACATCATCTTCATCATTACTCTAAGAGGTATTATCATTACTGCTGCCTAAGAAAACTGAGTCTTTGGGAATTGTCTTAAATCCATGCAGCTAGTAAATGGGACACTTAAAAAATCTGACTTTATAGCTGTTGTTTGAACTGCATTTTACTGACACACTAAAGATAAAGCTAATGGGAAGTTGCCACTAGGACCCCTCTTGCCTCTTATTGATGATGAGAGAAATCGTCTCTTATATAGACTTATAAACTCTCAAAGGACTTGGAGAAAATGACTGCCAAAGTTTAGACATGTCAGCTGTCATGACACAGGAGAGTTGTCATAAAAATGGAATGCTCATTATTCAAATCCTAAGGGAATAAAAATGGACCAAAATTTCAAACTTAATTAAAATCACATTTTTATTCTGGTAATCTAATTTGCATTGTTGGACTTATTTTATAAATTTAGGTAGAAAATCAAATAACATGGCAAAGAACTTGAGTGGAAGAATGAATAGAGAAGTACATATCTTTGTTTACTTCATAAACATAAACTAGCTTTCCGAATTCCCCCATTTCTTGGTAAACAAATGTCTCCCTGGTTTTATGAGGCACTGCTTCTAAAAAAAACCTTCTTTTGAATAACAAGTTCTTCTTTATGAAATTCCCTACATGGTCAAACTAATTTTCTCCCCAGAGAAGGTTCTGGTCCCAGAACAACCAAAGCCCCAGAACATACTCCTTTGGTCCCAAAGAGACTAATCAAACTGCATCAGTTTGAGACACTCAAAATTTGACATTCATGAGAAAAAATTATAAATGAATGTTTGCAAATGTAATTAATATCAATAAAAACCACATATTATGGCACATTTCCATTGAAACTTTAAAGAGATTATTGAAGTTTATTTTTTTTAAAGATTTTATTTATTTGACAGAGAGAAACACAGCCAGAGAGGGAACACAAGCAGGGGGAGTGAGAGAGGGAGAAGCAGGCTTCCTGCCGAGCAGGAATCCCGATGTGGGGCTCGATCCCGGGTCTCCAGGATCATGACCTGAGCCAAAGGCAGTCGCTTAACCAACTGAACCACCCAGGCGCCCCTTGAAGTGGTTATCTAAAAAATATTCTTATGTCATAGGATATGTTCCATAAAAACTATATATTCCAGGAAATACATCATCAAAATGGGAAATACACTCCATTATACAAATCTATGGGTTTTAAGAATGTTTTGTACATCCACTTAAAGCATTTTTATCTAAAAAACAAACACACAAGAGGTTATTCAGTGTATTCAATGTGGAGAATTATTCTGCAACTGATTGAGAGATCAAATGTATCACTTACATTTCAAAACCCAAAGCGTGACCCAGAGTCTGAATATATTACCAAAGCCCCTAAATTAACTTTTTTTTTTTTTTAACTAAATAGGAAGAAATCAGAGAGGGAGACAAACCATGAGAGACTCTGAACTCCAGGAAACAAGCTAAGTTTTTTATTTTTTAAGATTTTTTTTTTTTTTGAGAAAGAGAGCACACCGGGAGAGGGACACAAGGAGACAGTGAGAAAGAATCTTAAGTAGACTCCATGTGGAGCCCCCATTCAGGGCTCAATCCCAAGACCCTGAGATTATAACCTGAGCCAAAATCGAGTTGGATGCTTAACCAACTGAGCCGCTCAGGTACCTCCATGCCCCTAAACTAATTTTTGACTAATCAAAAGAATTAGAATCTATATATCACAAATTATAAAATACTGACTTTCTCACTAAAAATGAAACAGATGAACGACTGTCTATTGTTTGGGTGGTGTTTTGTTTGCTTTAAATAAAAGGAAACTGGTAAGGAGGTAAGTCTCTTTCTCTGAAGGTTAATTTTAGAATATTTAATATGATCTTAAGTCTTAACCATCTTAGTGAACTCCAAGTCATCTGACACCACCAACTTCATTCTAGAGAAACATGGTTTTTATACATAATATATAAGTAAGTTCCAGGGCACCTGGGTGGCTCAATCAGTTAAGCCTCCAACTCTTGATTTCACTCAGGTCTTGATCTCAAGGTCTTGAGACTGAACCTCACTTTGCTTCTGCACTGAGTATGGAGCCTGCTTAAGATTTTCTCTCTCTCTCTCCCTCCACCCCCTCCCTCCAAAGGAAAGAAAAAAAAGATTCTCTCTCTCGGCCTCTCCACCCTCACACACTCTCTCACTCAAAAATCAATCAATCAATCAATCAATACTAAATAAATAAATAAATCAATACTTAATAAATAGTTAAGTTTCAAAACTCTATTTGAATAAATTACTTGAATATTTGCAAGCTATTCATATATGAATATACTGCCATCACTGGGAACACTGGGTACAGAGAGGTTGAAATACTTTTCCAAGGTCACACAGCTGGTAAGTAACCAAACTAGGATTCAAATTTCAGCAGGAGTTAGAGGCAGCTCCAGAGTTTGTGTCCTAATCTACTATATTATCTGCAAAGTTCTTTATATTATACATATTCATAATTTCATATTGATATGTATATCACAAATATTATTTCTCTCAGGATATTTGTCTTTGAACATAATTCACGTCTTTATTTAATCATATATATCAACTTACTAAGACTATTGCCAGGATTCATGTCACATGCTTCCACTAATCCTATGTATCCAATATCTCATCTTCCTCACTTGATGTAGACTTGCTAATCTTGCTAGTATTATGGTAATTTGTTTCTACTCTTTCTTTTTCTTGATATTTCTATATCTTTCTAAATAAGAGCAGTTCTTATCTCTCTGAAGGCAGTGTCTTTCATGTTCAGATTAAGCCATCCGATCTGGGGTGTTTTTCTCTATGGTTCATAGAGAATTCTTTCATTTCATTCTTTGAAAAGCCTAAATTGTACAGAAAAACTGGTCCTTGCACTAGCAGCTGTAAAAACCAAAGTTATGTTGCCAAGTTATAATCTCTTCCACTGTTCCTAAGACTCTATTTTTGTAGTATCTACCCTATTATGTATTCATTTTTTAAAAAAGATTTTATTTATTTATTTGAGGGATAGAGAGATCACAAATAGGCAGAGAGGCAGGCAGAGAAAGAGGGGGAAGCAGGCTCCCTCACTGAGTAGAGAGCCTGATGGGTGACTTGATCCCAGGACCCTGAGATCATGACCTGAGCTGGAGGCTTAATCCTCTGAGGCACCCAGGTGCCCCCTATGATGTATTCTTAAAGGATATATTTTCTCTACATATGCAAAGGTGTTGTCCCTATTGGTATAAAGAGCATGCTAAGGATGTATGAATCACATATTTCTTTTTTTTCTTTTTTTTTTAGCTTTCTTTTTTAAAAATTCCAGTTAGTTTAATAGAATGTAATGCTAGTTTCAGATGTACAGTATAGTGATTCCATACATCACCTGATGCTCATCATACCAAGTGCCCTCCTTAATGTCCATCACCTGTTTAGTTTTCCACTCAGCCTATATTTCTCTTTTCACTTTGAGTCAAGATGTAGATGCAGAGGTTTACATAATTATTATAATACAATGAATCATGTATTCCTGATCAGTCTGAACACAGAACCAAAACAACAATAACAAAAAAAGTAAAGCAAAAATACAAGATTTCCTCAGGGTATCAAGGATTTATTAGTAGGCCCTTCTTGACAGGTTCTGTCACCTTCAGGCAAATAGAGGATTCAGATTAAAAGATGGGACTAACTATAAATATATATCCATTAGCTGTGAAATTGAGTCATTGTATTTTCCTGGGTTTCAGTAAGTTCTTTAAAGTTTGCTTTTAAAAAGATGAGTACTTGCCATGCTATTTTGTTCAAAGTACTAGCACTGTTCAAATAACCTTTGTAAAATTGATTGTTTCACATGGCTGTGTTCATGCCAAAATATTTGAAAGGGAGGGAGAGAGGGCAAATGGCTAAAGGAGAGAAGAGAGTCAGACTTATTTGTAATAATTGTTTTTTCAAAAGAGTTATCTGTGAGATCCATTTTCAAATGGACACTGAATATTATTTCACAATGTAAAGTAATCAAGATCAATATTCATTTCTTGGATTTGTTGAATTCTTCTATTCCTGGATGTACTCATGCACTTTATAAACAAAGCTTCCCGTCTCCTTCTGTCTCCATCATAATCCAGTGGAAGTTTACCTTTCCCACTAATGTCCATTAACATGAATTGGATTCATTGAATTAAATCAAGAGGAATCATGAGATTTAGAAATGGAAACACAGGAACGTATTCTATACTGACTTCAATGCTATGTTTTCTAATGTTCCATGATGCCTCCCTTCCTAAATCCTGACTTACATACTCTAAATACTAGAAGTACCCAAACTTCCCATAGAAAATTGTTTCTTAATTCTACTTCTTCGAATACTCACTTTCTTATTTAGTGCAATATCTGACCCATACTGTCAACAGTGGTTTGAAATAGGAAACATCACATACTCCTAAAAAATTGGTAAAGACCTCTTTATTTCTTTGCCTGCAAACTTTTGTATTGTGCTCTACTGTTTATAGAATGCATTCTTACATTTCTGTTTATTTATTTGTGTGTTTTCTGCCCATTTCTGAGATTTATTTTGAGTGGCCTTTTCTCACATATGACAAGATTTCTTTCATACAACCACTTCAGGGGTTTGATAGTTGATCATTAGAAAAGAAAAATCAGGGGCGCCTGGGTGGCTCAGTTGGTTAAGCAACTGCCTTCGGCTCAGGTCATGATCCTGTATACCCAGGATTGAGTCCCACATCGGGCTCCCTGCTCAGCAGGAGGCCTGCTTCTCCCTCTCTCACTCCACCTGCTTGTGTTCCCTCTCTAGCTGTGTTTCTCTCTGTCAAATAAAGAAATAAAATCTTTAAAAAAAAATCATACAGCTACTATGTGACTAAATCAGGATTTAAACCCATAAGTATTTCATTCCAAAGTTCATCCACTTGGTGGACACATAGTAAATATTTGTTAAATGACCATGCAAAAGAGCAAATGCCATTTCCACTATAGAGATACTGGAAAAGAGCAAGAGAATTAAGAAAATGCGTGAATGGGATGTCTGGGTAGCTCAGTCATTTATTGTCTGCCTTAGGTTCAGGTCATGATCCCAGGGTCCTGGAACTGAGTTCCGCATCACATTGGGCTCCCTGCTCAGTGGGAATACTGCTTCTCCCTCTCTCACTCCCCCTGCTTGTTTTCCCTCTCTTGCTGTGTCTCTCTCTGTCAAATAAATAAAATCTTGAGAAAAGAAAGAAAGAAAGAAAGAAAGAAAGAAAGAAAGAAAGAAAGAAAGAAGGAAAGAGAAAGAAAGAAAGATGGGAAGAAAGAAAGATGGAAAGGAAGAGGAAGATGAATTAAAGAGAAATTCCTCACTTGAATGAGACCATGAATGAGAAAAAAAGCAATCAATTAAAAGCAAACAGAAAAGAAAAAAGGTATCAGATGCCTCTGAATTTACTTAGTAGTTTCAATGTTGTGTCATATCCCAATGTCCTTCCAAGGCTCTAGACCTTCCTCACTTGATTTCACTTTGGACCTGTAAGTTGATAAATCTGTCACTTCTTTAAACAATTGTCACTAATATATGCTATTATATAATAGCTATGATACTGCAATTATATGCATTTGTATTTATATGTATTAAATGTTAAGCTACCAGTGCACAAGAGTTTTTTAAATGTATTCCATCATCTGACAGTACCTTCCTTAAATGAAGACACTCTCAGAAAATACTTTAGTGCTGCTGACAAAACAGATCTTTCTTTGCAACCAATGTGAGATAAATATGTAGGCTTTGTGAGTTTCTGAAGGTTTCACTTTGAGGCAAATCTATTGTAGAAAATGTCAACAGAGATATTTTTATATATTTATCAAAATTTTTTTTAGCATTTCTTTCTTTTTTTTTAAGATTATTTATTTATTTATTTGACAGAGAGAAACACAGCTAGAGAGGGAACACAAGCAGGCGGAGTGAGAGAGGGAGAAGCAGGCTTCCCGCCGAGCAGGGAGCCCGATGTGGGGCTTGATCCCAGGTCTCTGGGATCATGTCCTGAGCTGAAGGCAGTCACTTAACCAACTGAGCCACCCAGGCGCCCCCTTTTTAGCATTTCTTAATCCAAATTTACCTTTCTTCATCCCTCATTATAAAACATATGGTATATCTCATCTTAAGGAATTTCAAGGGGCTTTAAATACTTCCATTCTATAAGGGTTTAACTATAACATGGAAAGTATAAAGTTAATTTCAAAATAGTTTTTAAAACACATGACTTTACTCAAGCAATTTGTACATTTCTAACTGGTTCAACAAATATATGTTAACTAGCTGCTAAATTTTAGACACTATTCATCTTGAATCAAAATTAAATAGGAATGAATCCTGTCCTATAAGAGGAGACAGCCATGTTAGGATGAAAATGAAGATAATGAAGAAAATAATTAATATATAATTCATATTTCACTTATATTTAATATATAAATAGGCTTGATGTATCATTAAATAAAATATAATTAATAACTACTAGTCACTAAGAATATGCTTTCTAGTCGCTTAACCAACTGAGCCACCCAGGTGCCCATAATCAGTAAAATTTTAATGAAACCTAAAATATTCTTCATGCTTTCTGTTTATGTTGGAAAAGATAACCTTGTGATATAAAGAAAATTATTTACCATGACTCATGATAAGTGAAGGCATGAATCCAGGAAAAAAACAAACTTTTTTTTCCCCTATTTATATTCTTGTTATATCTCATCATGTACAAGGAACATTTGAGCCATGGTATTTAATTTACTTGGGGAGTCTCATATTGTTTTTTAAAATCACTGAATAAACTTATTTTATAAAAATGTAAAAAAAAAAAAAGAATATGCTTTCTGTCAAGTTCTATGTTAATCATCACAAATCATCATCTAATTTAACCTTGACCATTCAGAAAGTTAGGCAATATTATCTACCTGTTAACAGGAATGACAACGAGGCTTAAGTTTCTTGTTGACATTGAGAGTTACAATGTTGGGTTTAACTGTTTGGCCCCTATAGTCAAAGTACCCGGGTTCAGATCCCTTCTCCATAACCAGTTTCTGCTTCAGGGTCTATGTCTACAAGAGAAGTGGTCTCATAGTGTGAAGTATAGGAAAAAGTAAGCCATCACCTGTAATGTGCTTCAAGCTGAGCCTCCCGTATAGCAAGGGCTGAACAAATACTAGGTGATACAATTTCTGCAACACAAGCAATGGAAGTAACTGGGTGAAGTGAATCAGTCAAGAATGAGAACTACTGCATAGAACCAAGAAGATATGCAAAGCTTTGCTTTTTTCTTTTCCTTAATAAACTACAGGTACCTAGGAGTGGCTGATACATAGACAGGGACAAAGTGGATGAGGGAAGCATTTATGATTCAGAAAATTCACAGATCAGGGACCAGATGATGAGATTAGCATATGATTAGATTGTGATTTTCCATTAGTTCCTTCCACTATCCAGATAACAGAATAGAATTAGCGATAAGAATGTAGTTAGCAGAGTCATAAAGAAAAAAAAAAGGCTAATTCCATTTTGCTAACATTTTTTTTCTGCCAGAATCAGTGTTTTCACTTTTTCTTATCAGGAAAACTGCCTGTAGTTTATTTTCTCTGTTGATTACAAATAGTTTTCATGAGATCCATGATTCCTAACTTATCTTACAGCTTCTTAAGAACAAAGAAAGACTCTAATCAGTTGTTGTGGGTTCCCCCCCCCCCCCATCAAAGCACTTGAAAGTGACTATTTCATGGTCCATAATTGAAAGGTAAAACAGAAACACACACTTCACTAAATTATGTCAAACAAATGTGGTATTGAAAAGGTCAATTTAATTTTAATCTTCTAGATCACTAACTCTACGGTGGCAATATTTTGAGTGAAGTATTATACAGAGGTGTGAATGATAGTTTTTGAGCCAGAAAAACCTGGTTCAAATCCAGCCTCATATTAGCCTGCTGTGTGCTCTTGGGCAAGTTGATTGACCTCTCTGATTTTCAATATTCTCATCAGTAACATGGAAATAATCCTGCACTATGGTTTCTTACATGATTAAATTGATGTGTGCAGTTACCATCCAAATAGTGATTATCAAATAGTTTTTGCTTATTATACATTAGTTTTTTCTACTACCCTCTAATAAATTAGGGTGGGATTTTTGTTTTATTATTCAAAAATATTTTTAAGGCAGAAAAAAAGGAAAACCACACTATCAAAGGAACATTGCAAAAGTAATCAACTGATTTCTGTATATTCAGTCATTTGTTTACAACGTGTGTGTGTGTGTGTGTGTGTGTGTGTATGCATGTAGTGTATATATGTGTATGTAGAGAAAGAGAGAAGCAGAGACTAGGAGAGAGAGGAAGAGGAGAAGGAAGAGAAGAAGATACTTTATGCATTTTAAATGATTTGGGGGAAAGGGAGAACTCAAATTTTAGAACGGTATCAAAGTATTATCACCATGAAATACATTCATCTATCAGTATAAACTTTTAAAGAAACACAGTCATCATAATCAACTTAATTGACTCTATACCTTACTGCAATCGGAGTGTATAAATAATTCAGATAATCCATCATGCCCAGACTCTGTCTGGTTTTCAAGCCTCCCATAATCCTGGTTTCATTTTGCGGATAATTCCTCATGTCTGCTACAACAACATGTATTTTTTACTTCGATGGTTCGACCTTCATCATAGTTCTACAAATGTGCTAGATTCTATTTCTTCAAACATTTCATTCCCCTGACCTAAAATGTTTTCTAATCTCTCCTGTTCACCCAAATCCACTTTAGTGAAGATATCCAGCTCATTGTGTCTATAAAGTCATTTTGCATTGCTTCCAACATCATTTTCTCAAATGTGATCCATGATAAAATTTTCACTAAACACAGGGACAAGTGAAAAAAGATCTTTTATGCTAGCCCATGAATATAAAGTCCTGAGTAGTAAGGTTCCAGTTTTAATCATTCTTTGTTATATTTGAATTTCCAGAATACATTTATATCTTTGGTTTTCTGGGACAAATCTAATTTCAAATATGTTTGTTCTCCCCAAAAGCTCTTAAAACATTCTGAAGCATTTAAACTCCTTCCCAGACAGTTTCTTACACCAGTAATAAAACAAAATAATTTACTGGAACAAGGGTACTGATTTTTGGTTTTGCAACATATGGTCATATACTTATATCATACAACACTTAAAAATAAGTAGAACTTGCATAATTTTCATAGACTATCTTACATGTTTGCCAGTGTCTTCAGGATCTTTGCTATTGTCTCCCTTACATAGTAATATTGTACTGTTTAGGAATCATACCTAGACTTCATCTGGTGCAGAGAAGACACCCAGTAGCTGCTTGCTGATAGCTGGGATGCCCCTTCATCTGGTTGAATGGGAAAACAAAATGAGATTTCTATTAGAAGAAAGCTTCATAAAGACAATGACTTGATGAACAGAGAGTTAATAATGTGGACCAGTCTGAGAATATTCAGCTGAAGTACCAAAATAGAAAAAGAACAACATTAATTTGTGGTTGAAATAATTTTTGAAGATTTATGAGTTACTGATCATCTCTATCAATGTGGGAAACAGAGCTTATTTGTACAGACTTAGAAGCACTTGCTCTCCTCTGCAGTAAGAAGTGACCCTTTTGGTTTCTCTAACCTTCACACCAGATGGATAATACACTATACTCCTGGCAAAAAAACAATTCTCCTGCTTGCAGGGATACATCAGAAATCTTTCCTTTCCATTTCAAAAAACTGTAAAGACAAAGCCTAGGAAACTGCTATAGAGGTGAAATAGCAAAACCTCTGTTTATGAGGGAAAAGACCAAGTGTATAATCCTCTTGCCTTGCCCTGGGCCAAACATATTTAATGTGCTGAAAAGGAAGGAATTTTCTCCTTCTTCTTACATAAAATGTAAGCCTTTGTACACGTGCCCTATTTAATCTCCCCTCGGGTTAGAGCTGCCTGCAGCCAATGTGACCATTTTAACTCAACGGCCTCCCTTTATTTATATACTTTTCAAAAAGCCAAACCAATTTGTGCATCCTGTTAAAGTCCAATGCAGCATTCATTCTTTATAGAATTATAGAAAGTTGTTTATTGTTTCCTCTACATAAGCAGTATATTTATCTTAATAACAATTCTCCAAATTTCCAAGAAATCGTGGTCTTTATTCACAAAAGCAAACTATATTGGGTAGACCTGAGACCACGATGTGAAAGAAAGATCTTTCTGTAGAAAATATTTTGGGAAAGCATCTTGGAAAGTTTTATATCAGGGATGACTCTTTAATGACTTTTCCCCTTTAAGATCTATTGAAATTCTTGTCATTTATTTACATTTAGAAAATGATTGCTTGACTGCAGAAAAGCTGAAATCTTGTTTATTAAGTTCATGTTTCATATAAATATTAAAATTTATACTGTTCCCTTGTGGAGTTTAATAAGAGCTTTATGATTAATATAACAAGGATAGAAGTTAAGTTGTAAACAATATTAATCAATTAAATTGAAGCAATTTATTATGAAAGTTTTAATGACCTCTTTCCTGCGTGTTGGAGAAACAAAAACTTTGTGAAGTTCTATACCAAGAAAAGCAAGTGTTCCATGTCTGACGTATGAAGAAGATTCACATGAAATAATTATTCTCAGCAAACCCAAGAGAAGCACAGTTTTTATACTTGGAGACAAAGCCTGAAATACATGATTCATGACATTCAATGTTTGACTTTCACTCTAATGTTACCTGATTTTTTAAAATGACAATACCAGTGGGTTGAAGAGATAACTTGTTTTGAAATTATCAATAAACCGTGAATAGTCAGATTGTCTCACAATTTAACCAGGCAGCAGGCAGCGATAAAATATAAGGTTTTTCCCTTCAACAAATGAATGGATAAAGAAGATATGGTCCATATATACAATGGAATACTACGCCTCCATCAGAAAGGATGAATACCCAACTTTTGTAACAACATGGACTGGATTGGAGGAGATATGCTGAGTGAAATGAGCCAAGCAGAAAAAGTCAAGTATCATATGGTTTCACTTACTTGTGGAGCATAAGGAGTAATATGGAGGACAGTAGGAGAAGGAAAGGAAATGGGAAGTGGGGTAAATCGGGGAGGGAGACGAAATGAGAGACTTTGGACTCAGAAACAAACTGAGGGTCTTGGAGGGGAGGGGGTAGGAGGGTGGGCGAGACTGGTGGTAGGTATTGAGGACACGTATTGCATGGAGCACTGGGTGTGGGGCATAAACAATGAATCTTTTAACACTGAATAAATAAAAGGTTTTTGTCTCAGTTGGACACAAATGATAAGGAAGCAAAAGTGGTGAACTTCAAGAGATGTCTCAAGGCTTACAAGAAGCAAAAGAAAGGAAATTTCTAATTATTTTTTCATACAATTTTATAAATGAAGAATATAATAAAAAGATTCAACTGTCTCAAAATCAAATCAACATTTACTTCCTTAAGATCTACAATATGCGCAGACTATCTAAAACAAAGGGAGCAAAATGATTAGTTGGAAGATGGGTAAACTTCCTAATGGGGGTTCAGGGCCCCTTTATCCTCACCCTAAAAGTGAGGAAGTCGAATCTTGATTGGTCTTTTCACAAATGGATAATAATTGGAGTTGGATGTTCAAAAGTGTTAGAAGAGGAAAAATGGAAGCCAGAAATTTTACAGGTATTTTCCCACCTTCTTCTGTCTTCTTTAGCTTGGAAGTTGCTCAAAGATTCTTATTGCCCTATCTGATTGACAACCAATGTTTAAAGTGGAATAAAAACATTACCAATATATTATTCCAGAATGTGAGATGGACATTACATTTTCAGTTATCTCAATAAAATATTTATGTTATTGAACTGTATCCGAGTAACTGCAACAAAAGAAAATTCTACTAATGTAACAGTACAAACACACTACTTATGTTACAGAATACAAACTAATGTTAAAGTTATTTACATTGTAATTACTTTTCTTGTACAGCTCTAATTGTATGAAAATAGGCTTAGAAAGAAAGCCCCAACAAATTACCCTGAAGTATAATAAAAATCAACAAATAAGTTAAATTAAACACATATTTATAAAGGAAGAGAAACTATACTTTATGGCCAATGTATTATTGCTCCCTATCATGTACAAGGGACAGTGTTTCATTTTATCATTACACCACAAACCAAAATATTCCTCTGAGTTTTTCTGAGATGCAAGGGACATCTCTTGAAGATGTTATTAAAAACAAGTCCAGACAAAAACCTATTCTAATACACACTTCATGCCACTAGCCCATGAGGTCACTGAGTATTTTTCAGAACACTTTTGAAATAGGAATTCAAAAACAGTCTGCTGTTTGCCAAGAAAAATCACGAGTAGTTCATATAGTTTCATAGCTAGAGCTGCTATATTAAAAAATTAAATGAATTCAGTAATACATAAACTTTATAACCATTTGTCCTGCTTTATAAGTTCACAGGCTCAAAAGTAGCCAAGATTCATGAAATCTATTTTATTATTTGCTATTTTTAATTTTTTTTGAGTATCATTGACACACTGTTACATTAGTTTCAGGTGCACAACATAGTGATTCAACATCTCTATATGATATGTTACACTTACCACAACATAACTTACCATCTGTCAACATAACATACAACATATATACAACATACAACATAATATCACTGACTGTATTTTTCTGTATTGTACCTTTTTTCCATGACTTATTCATTCCATAATTGAAAGCCTGTATCTCACTCCCCTTCACCCATTGCACCTATAACACTATCCCCTTCCCGCTGGCAACCATCAGTTTGTTCTCAGTATTTATAGGTTTGTTTTATTCTTTGTATCTTTATTCCTTTGTTTTTTAGATTCCATGTATCAGTAAAATCATATGGTATTTATTTTCTCAGTCTGATTTAGCGAAATCTAATTTTAATGCGTCTGATTTTTAGAACCCAGAGATGTATGTGCACATAAGGAAACTCCATTGAAGTAACATGTGTGAGGTTGGAACCAAGTAGTCCAACATGTTTTATTCTCCCAACATGTAAACAGTTAATTTCTTTTTAACATGTGCTTTTGTATGTATCATATATTACATAGTTTTAAAAATTAAGAATAAATAAGTTACATTGTATTTCCACTACCTTCATGTAGGGAAATGTTACAGATACCTCATCCTCTCAAGAAGGGACCCCAAGCCAAGTAGTAGAGTAAAATAATAGAAAACCATTAAACTCCTAGAAAAAAACATAGGAGCAAATTTTCCAGACATTGGTCTGGGCAGTGACTTCTTAGATATGACAGCAGAACAACAAACACAAAAGCAAAAATAGACAAGTGAAATGACATCAAAATGAAAATCTGCACAGCAAAGAAAACAATCACAAAATGAAAACGGAACCTATAGAATGGGAGAAAATATTTGCAAGCCATATATCTGATAAAATGTTAATATCCGAGGGGCACTGGGTGGCTCAGTCATTGAAGAATCAACTCTTGATTTTGGCTCAGGTCATGATCTCAGGGTCTTGGGACTGAGTCCCAGATCCTCATTGAGCCCAGTGGCAGGCTCCATGTTCAACAGGGAGTCTGCTAGAGGATTCTCTCTTCCTCGCTGCCCCACCCCTCCACTTGTTTGCTCTCTCTAAAATAAATAAATAAATCTTAAAAAGAATTAATATCCAAAATATAAGAAACACATACAATTCACTAGTAATTAGCATCATAATCATAATATAAAGTGATCAAAGGAAATGAATATACATCTCTCCAAAGACAAATAAGTGGTTGACAGGTATATGAAAAGTACTCAATATCACTAATTATCCTCAAAAATCAAAGCCACAATAAGATATCAACTCACATCTGTTAGGATGGTTATTATCAAAAAACAAAACAAAACAAAAAACCACGAAAGATAGTAAGTACTGGTGAGGATGTGGAGAAAAAGAAATCCCTGTACACTCCTACCAGGAACATAAATTCATGCTACTACTGTGAAAAATGGCATAATTCCCCCCAAAATTAAAAATAGAACTATCATGTGATCTGGCAACTCCATCTGAGTGTTACCTCCAAAGGAATTGAAGCCAGAATGTTAAGCAGATATCTGCACTCTCATGTTGACTGCAGCAGTGTTCAGAATAGCCACAAAATGAAAGCAACATAAATGTCCATCAGTGGATAAATGGATAAATAAGTTGTGGTAATGACATGCAGTAGACTATTATTCAGTCTTTAAAAAAATAGGAAATTCTATCATTTGTGACACACAGGGGAACTTGAAGGACTTCATGGTAAGTGCAATAAGAAAGACACAGAAGGACAGATGCTGTATGACACCACTTACAGGAGGAATCTAAACTAGTCATACAGAAGCAAATTAGAATGGTGGTTGCCAGGGGCTAGAGGAAGATGGGAATGAGGAGATATTTGTCAGAGTACAAAATTTTAGTTAGCAACATAAATAGTCCTAGAGATCTACTATGCAACAATACTGTGTTATATACTTAAAAATTTGCTAGATAGATCTTGTGCTAAGTGTTAATAGTAATAATACTAAATAAAGAGGATGGGAGGAAATTTTTAAAGGTGATGAACAAGATAATGGTGTAGATTGTAGTGATGGTTTTGCAGGCATATACTTATCTCCAAACTCGCTAAGTCATATACATTAAACAGGCATTCTTTCTGTATGTCAGTCAAATCTCAATAAAGTGCCTTTAAAAAATAACAAACTACACGGACGTCTATTTAAGATCATAACTTTGTATATACCACCTAATAGACTATTGTATTTTTACTTACTTTTATTGGAAGGGAGAGCTACTGGTCAAGGTCAAGAGAGGGTTGAGAGAAGCAGCTGTGGGTCCTGAGGACATGGAGGGAACATACTGGAAAAATTTTAATCCTTCCAGGTCTCTTTCAATGTAGGTATTATAACCCTGTTAAGTACCAATATTCACTGCTTCTATTTTATTTGTTTTTAGTTATCTTTAACTCTTTTCTATAATAGACTATCACAATCTAGGCAGAAATTTTAATTTCTTTTTTGATTTTATTTTTACAGTATATTGTGATTAAATTAATAAAATAATAATTTTATTCTAAACACATTTTTAAATAACCTTGATAGACACTAGTTTTTTTCTCAAAGCAATATTCTTATAAAATTGAGATGCATCTTATCTATGCCAAAAGCATTAGAAAATTATCATAGCAGTTATTCACCTGGCAAAAAAAATTAATAGTGGTGTGTGTAGAAACTGGCTTCTAAAGGCTTGGTTAAAATGTGAATGTGAGGGCATGCCTAGCTGGCTCAGTCAGTAGGGCATGTAAACTCTTGATTTCATGGTTGGGAGTTCAGGCCCTACGTTGGGCACAGAACCCACTTAAAAAAATAAATAAGTAAAATGTCAGTAGTCAGGAAATGGGGGCAGTAAGTAGATAGTTTTGTGAAGATGTCTGGTGGAGAAAGGAGGGAAAGAGCACAAACTTAAGAAATCAGATGGGAATGTCTTTTAGAAGAGAGGAGTTTAGGGGTGCCTGGGTGGCTCAGTTGGTTAAGCACCCAGCTCTTGATTTTGGCTCAGGTCATGATCTCTGGGCCACGGTCTCAGAGTCATAAGATTGAGCCCTGCATAAAGCCCCACATCAGACTCCACACTGGGCATGGAGCCTGCTGAAGATTCTCTCTCTCCCTCTTCCTCTGCCCTCCCCACTCACAGTCACTCTCCCTCTCTCTCTCTCAAAATAAATAAGTAAATAAATAAATAATAGAAAAGAAGAGTATGTTCATATTATTAGGCAATAGGGAAAAAAGATTGAAGGACAGATTTTTTGGAGTAATGTCTTATCAATCAGATATAGGAAGTGATAAGAACAAGAACACAGACTAAAGATGAGGCACTCGGTGTCAGATGAACTTCATTCCTCAGGAAAACTGTAAGTAATATTATTTGCTAAGAGCGAGAGAGGTGGGGAATGGGAGTGAATCTTTGGAAAATTGAGGGAATGGAGATTAGCAACAGATGTCCTTAAGAGTCCTCTTGGGAGTCTCACTAGCTCAACTGCGTATTGACTGCCAACTCTGTTAAATAGAGAGCTGATTGAAGCAGACAGTAGGAACCTTTTTATAGTCTAGGAAAACAGTGTGCCAAGCAAATTAATAGAAGTCTAGGCATGAAAACCTCAAACTTGTGAAACTGTGCTCAAATAGACACTGCAATAGATAATTATGCTCATTTCAGTTGATTCTTATGTGTTTTAAAACCTATACAGATTCCTCAAGATCCAAAAAGATCCTAAGAGTTCTATTTCCCCTTATTTCTGTCAAGAAAAACACTATATTTCGCCCATGTTTGTCAGTTTCTACATACCACTGTGCAACATTATCTCCTAACAAACACACATGCACACACACATGTACACACACATTGATACATTGATATCTATTATATCTTGGCTTTGTTTGATAAATTTAAATGGAACAACCTGGTGACTTATAGCTGAGTATATGTATATCTATTCAGGACAACATTTTTAGTAATATTCTAAAAGCTGAACCAAGGATAGTATTTACGAATGTCATAGATACTAGAATGAATAATATCTTAGTAAAATTATGAATAGCAGCATATTAAGGATAAATATACTACCAATAGAATGCAGAAAAATGATTCAATATAATTACACTTAATTTTGGAAGTAATCACATTAAAAAAAAGATTTTTCAAAAGAAATAATATGAAGGGAGAGTACCACAAATATAACAAAGAAAACATGGGTGGAGAGAGTCAAAGTAGATGTGAAACAAATATTATTCTTCCTGTAATGTTTTGAGACACAGAGTAGACACTGAAATAAGAAAAGAGAGTAGTAGATTTTCTTTACAGTAGCAGCGTAGCTCATCATGACCCTGTTATTTATCTCCTCAAAAACATAAAAGGGGAGCAACTAGGGAATCACATTTAAAATTCATAACCTTCACTATGTCCACACTTCATTGAACTCTTATTGTATACTTGACCCAAGCTTCTTTCCCCTGAGTCTCTCTCCCCTGAAAGTCTAGAATTTAAAAGGTTAAGAATTCTAACTCAAGTAAACTTTTTTTCATTTTAGCTTTTAAGCATGAATAAGCAAAAGTAAGCCAACCATTTTTCATAAACCATACAGGCCAAGAAAAAGAAACAGTCAACCTGTGGTACCTGGGTGGCTCAGTGGGTTAAGCATCTGACTTCAGCTCAGTTCATGATCTCAGAGTCCTGGGATCAAACCCCTTGTCCAGCTCCCCAGATCGGTGGGAAGTTTACTTGTCCCTCACCTTCTGCCCCTCCTCCCTCAAATAAATAAGTAAAATATTAAAAAGAAAAAAGAAATAGTCAACCTTTAAGGGTAGAATAATACAACAAATATAGAGAGGTAGGCTACATTTCCAAAGGTTATCCAATTTCTGCAATCCCTTTTTGAGTTTTTAGTACTTTTTTCTTTGGTTTCATGAAATATCTCTTTCCTATTCTTTCTTCTAATAAATTTCCTCCACTCTTAATCTTGTTGAAGTTCATTTCTCATATTTGTAATCAACAACCCTGGCCAATAGAGGGAGAATCGAAAATCTAGAACAGTAGAACTTTTTATCCAATTGAAGATATGCCTTTCAGGTAAGTCTCTCCATATGTATATGCAATCAAATAAGGAAGAGTATTGGATTTGTTTAATGCAGTAGCACATAGATAAAATGCATTATGTTGTTTGACTAAATGGTAAAGCTAGTACAGTTTCTCCAAACACATGGCTACATCATGAGGAAGATCCAGACTTGGCATTCTGAATGTACATGCTCGTGCATGCACGCACACACGCACACACATTCTGAGTATAAATCTCTTCATAGAAATATGAAAGGAATGGGTCACTCACATGTTTTGAAGGGTAAATCTGATTTCTTGATGATATGATCACCATTTATTGCTTCCACTGAATGTCAAATTGTAGAGTGCAGGTTTAGCAGTCTTAAACACCAAGATAGGCTTCAAATAAATTTCTTGACATCTTTCTCCTTGGAGGCCATTAAGAGGATTGACAAGTACTTGCTTTCAGAAGAAGCATTCAAAACTTATGAATAATCAGGGAAGTGGATAAGATAGAGTTGAGATAACATAAAAATATGTTTACAATTTTTTGCCATAGTTCTTTAAGATTTATGGTAACTTCCATCTACGAAGTTATTAATAATATTACAGTAGTCCTCCCTTATCCACAGTTTTGCCTTCCATGGTTTCTGTTACTCATTGTCAACTAAGGCCCAGAAGCAACATGATCCTCCTTGTGATATATTCTCAAGAGGGCAATGGTGGCCTAATACAATGTCACAATGCCTATGTCATTCATCTTCCTTCATCTTATCACATAGACAGTTATTTCTCTCATAGCATCACAAGAGTTTAGTACAAAACAATAAAAAGAGAGACCAATAGAACAATTTATTACATAAAATAACTTTTATTACAGCTTTTATTATTATTCTATTTTATTACTTCTGTTAATTGTTGACTGTGCCTAATTGATGAATGAAACTGATCTCAGGTATGTATATATAGGAAAAACTATAGTGTATGTAGGGTTAGTACTATCCATGGTTTCAGGCATCCACTAGGGGTCTTGGAACATAACCCTGCAGATAAGAGGGGACTGCTGTAATTTACTGTAAAAATTTGGAAAGGTTTAGGGATCCTTGGTGGCTTGGAGGGTTAAGAGCCTGCCTTTGACTCGGGCCATGATCTCAGTTCGGGGTCCTGGGACTGAACCTCCACATCAGCATCCCTGCTTGGCATGGAGTCTGAGTCTTGTCTGTTTCTCTCACTCTCAAATAAATAATTTTTTAAAAAAGTTTTGAAAAAGTTTAAAATCAGAATTTGGCTATTTCTTATATGACAACCTTTTGTCTTACAATAATAATCAATAGAAAATAATAATGGAAAATGGAATATAATGGAAAATAATAAGAAGCAGCATCTACTGAGAACTTAATATATGCATGCCAGGCACTGCGCTGAGTTCTTTTGTTTTACTTACTTTTGATGATAAGTTATATTCTTTCCATCCTTCACATAATAAACAATTACCCTGTGACATAGACAAATGTGGGACATAAAACTGAGATTAAGTAACTTGCCCTCACTTGGGATCTGAAGCCAGTTTCAGTCTGACCACAATGCTCATGCTCTTCTACTCACTGGGCTATATTGTCATTATTCATCTTCATACCTCTGAATAGTTAGAATTCATTTTGATAAAATGCCACATACCACTTTGACCTCTATGTACAGTAGGGTTCCACAAACGTAACTTAATGAAGTGGAACCAATCAGTTTATCCATACTGTGTTCTATGCAGGATTCATGATATTCACTTAGGTATCTTAGCTTTGTTTACTCTCTGCTTCTCTTACTGAAACTGTTTCTCACCTTCAGACAATTTTCAGTAGCAGTAAAATCAGTCTTTCTGAGGTCACTCTATAAAGAAACAATTAGGAGTTAAGATATACAAAGATGGATATTTGATTCGAAGATGGCGGAAGGCCAGGTGACCGCATTTTGGGGGAGTTCACTGAAGAGAGCTGAATTCCAGCAAAAAAACCACTACAAGACCACCGTGAACACCCATGAAACCAGCCTGAAATGTGATATTTCCCACTTCTGGACCACCACGAGAGACAAAAAACATCGGCAAAAAGGTAGAAACAAATTGGAGGGTCTGGAGGCTTGCCCCCAGAGACAGGGGAGTGGGGGAGGAAGCCCGCAGAGCTAAACCATTGAAAACAAATACCCGAAAACGAAAGTGCTCTGTGAGTGAGGAATAACAGCAGATTATGGCCTGAATCGGGGCTAGAAAGAAGCTAAACACAGCGGAGCCCGGGGCAAGGCAAGGAGACTTTTTAAAATCTTTTATTTTCTTTCTTTTCCTGCTGCCCGGACTCCCCCCCCCCCCACCGGCGCAGGCCCCGGCGTGCGCGCAGCCGCCCGGGCCTCCGCCCCTGTGGGCCCCAGCCCCCGGCCCTGGCCCCGGCCCCGGCGCGCGTGCAACCTCCCGGGCCTCCGCCCCGGCGGGCCCCGGCCCCCGGCCCCGGCCCCGGTGCGTGCCCAGCCGCCCAGGCCTGCCTCCGCCTGAGCCGCCACAGCTGCCAAGAGAGCAGCGGGAGTGGATTCTATCCTGCCCTTCTCTCCCGTTTCTCTCCACACCGTGGGCCGCGTGTAGACCCCCCCCAGGGGAAAACGTTTTTTACAGACTTTCGTGGGACCGGAGAGGCCCCAGG
>PITA01021035.1:0-33597 GCA_004023965.1 Spilogale gracilis | reverse complement strand
TATATACAATGGAATACTATGCCTCCATCAGAAAGGATGAATATCCAACTTTTGTAGCAACATGGACCAGACTGGAAGAGATTATGCTGAGTGAAATAAGCCAAGAAGAGAAAGTCAAGTATCACATGGTTTCACTTACTTGCGGTGCATGAGGGGTAAACTGGAGGACAGTGGGAGAAGGAAAGTAAATGGGAACTAGGGTAATCTAGGGAGGGAAACGAAACAACAGAGACTTTGGACACAAAAACAAACTGAGGGTCTTGGAGGGAGGGGGATGGAGGGATGGGAGAGCCTGGTGGTGGGTACAGGGGACACCTAAAGCGTGGAGCACTGGGTATGGGGAACGGGGAATGAATCTTGGAACACTGGGAAAAAAAATTTTTTTTCAACAAATATTAAAATGTTTTTTAACAATAAATAAATAAATAAATAAATAAATAAATAAATAATTAAAAATAAATAAATAAATAAATAGAAAAACAAAAAAACCCCTCACTCCTAACCCTGCCAGGTGCTCAGTCTCTGGGAGCATCTCACTGAGCCCGCTGGTGAAAATAAAGCTGTGTTCTCCCAAAAAAAAAAAAAAAAAAAAAAAAAAAAAAAAAAAAAAAAAAAAAAAAAAAAAAAAAAAAAAAAAAAAAAAAAAAGGCTTGAGACTGTTTATTACATGGATCAAACTAAAGCCATGACTATGTGTGAGGTTTTCTAAAAAGGGAAGTAGAAGAGAAAAACCCAACATAGAAAGGTTGGGTGGAAAATATTTTGCATTAGAAATGAAATAGAGATGCAACCACAAGTATGCACAGGCTAAAAGTTATTATAAAGGCTATTACAAGCAATTTCATGACATACTTGAAAATGTAGAGAAAACATAATTTTTTAGCAAAATTCAAATTACCAGTTATAACTTGGACTGACTAAGAACAGAAACTGTAAAGGCCACTAAGGATCCACTTTCTATTGAAAACAGAAGCAATGCCTAGATATTTCTCATAATTAACTTCTAACCTCTTAAAACCAGAAAACTTCTGTTCCTAACCTTAGAAACACCTTATTTGGGAGAAAATGATAAACTAGGAAGTAATGACCAGAGAATAAAGGGGAAAACATAAAAGGAATGGTATGATAACCAACAGAGTCAGGGGAAGACTGACTCAAGCCTAGTTTCTGCACTAGTGTTCATAGTAAACATTCCCTTGCTTGATACCCACTGATAGTAGTTTTCAGTATTTCTTTTTTTTTTTTTTTAAAGATTTTATTTATTTGACAGAGAGAAACACAGCCAGAGAGGGAACACAAGCAGGGGGAGTTAGATGGGGAGAAGCAGGCTTCCCGCCGAGCAGGCAGCCCGATGTGGGGCTTGAGCCTGGGTCTCCAGGATCATGACCTGAGCCGAAGGCAGTCGCTTAACCAACTGAGCCACCCAGGTGCCCCAGTTTTCAGTATTTCTAACTCTGGATCATGTCAGAATGTGAGAACTGGGACCTTCACACTTATGGCTAATTACATAATGTGGAACGTCTTCAAGGCATTAAAGAGAGACATTGTACATAAATGCAGGACCAATGATGGTCTTATTTTCTAGGACTCTCCCATAAAATATTTGGGTCCAAGTATCTCAAAAAGTTGATTGTTGGGGCGCCTGGGTGGCTCAGTTGGTTAAGCGACTGCCTTCGTCTCAGGTCATGATCCCGGAGACCCGGGATCAAGTCCCATATCGGGCTCCCTGCTCGGCAGGAAGCCTGCTTCTCCCTCTCTCACTCCCCCTGCTTGTGTTCCCTCTCTCCCTGTGTTTCTGTCTGTCAAATAAACAAAATCTTAAAAAAAAAAATTTAAAAAAAAGTTGATTGTGCTTGGAATTGGATTAATTCCTCATTATCTCATTTGCAAAGCCCTATGAAGTAAAAATGGTGTCATTTCAAAAGGTGATCTTAGCTTGAACTCTCATGGGATTTAGACTTGTGGGCCCTGGAAACAGACCCAGTAACAAGTAACAAGAATTGTAACAGAAAAGGTTGATTGACTAAAAGATGCTATGAGATTTTCAGGCTGTTGAGTGGCCAGAATCAGTGTGGCTGGGCAGAGACCCTGGGTAAAAGACTGTGTGAGACTTTGGACCTGTTAGGAGGGCTGTGACAGTTTTCTTTTGCTGATCTTTGGTCTTGAACACTGAGAGCAGAGTTTAGTTTCTGATGTTAAGATTGTGGGGAGGTGGGAGTTGGACACACACATGGGTCCTGAAGTTCTTCTTACTTGTACATGCTTTTCTCACTGTATTATTCAGGACCAGGAAATGAGACCGTAAAATGCTTTAAGTTTACATTATCAAGCTCCCAAAGCTGTAAAATAAAATCGTGGTTGAGAATGACATCACTATCACAGTGGTGTAAGATGTTCTTTCTTTTGGTTCACTGTTTTAAACAATGAATGAGGCATCCATTTATAAACAAACATTTTTATGTGTGCTGTAGGATCTAGTATCGTAGCCAAAGGACCAGAGAGTAGGCTTACATACTGGTGATAGGCAGATAGAACTTGGTACCAGCTGTGGATTCAACAGAGCAAGTTAAGCAGCTCTAGCCCTCTTTGGCATGTTGGGGGAAAAAAACCTGGAGTGTGCTGACCTGTAGATACCTACAGACAAGAAAGAATTTGCTGAAGGGCAGCCTTCCCAACATTAGATCTGGCACACCCTTAGAGTATATGCACCTTCATGTGCTATCTATCTATATACCCCTATATATTTATACCTGCATCTATAAATGAGTTTGGATACAGTGGAGAAGGTAAGAGGATTTTCCCTGAACTGCACTCCCCTCCCTCAAGTGAACATTGCACTGGGTTGATCTATCGTTGTGACCACTCCCATAGGGAAAAGGAGAGAACTGAATGAATACCTAGCTACCTAGTGTGTGGCACATGTTGGACGAATGGATTTCTCTCTAATAGCACCCAGAATACTAAGGTGGAGCTCTATGACTGAGTAGGGTGGGGGCAGGGAAGATTGGGAAAGATTAGAGTATCAAAGGGTATTTAAAAATGTACAGTTCCTGCTGATTGCAGTTAGGACTTCAGCACAGACTGCCCTCATGGGCTTCTAAAAGTACCACACCCAAAGATCTCTCCAGTGAGTTCATAGGAACTCCTGATGTCCCAAGTGCTATACCCATAATTCTGTATCATCCATGGCCAATCCTTTGTATGCACCCCAACTATAGTGGGGGCAAGCCTGGCGTACTGAATGATATCAGAGAAAGAGACCAGAATCTGTGGGTAATAGAGAAATCACAAACTTCAGCTATAACACCCCTTTCTAGAAAATCAAGAAGGCTGAGAAAACCCAAGGCATAAAATATCCATATAAAGTATACTCAGTCTGAAAGCATCTAGTAAAGAGGTAAGGGGTGTTTGATACTTCAAATGTGAAAGCAGCAGCAGAAAACTATGAAAAACAGTCAAAAAATCATTAAAATCAAGGAAACTTGTCATCACTAAAACATAACAATGACTGAATAATCAAGTGCAAGGGCACTGAATTATGGGATTTAGTTGACAAAGAAATCAAATATTGTTGTGAAAACTCAATGAGCTGCAAGAAAATTCAGGAAGATAAATTAATGAAATCAGAAAAAATGAATAAAATGATATATTTGTTAAAGAGACAGATATTATTAAAAAGGACCAAACAGGACACCTGGGTGGCTCAGTGGGTTAAAGCCTAGGCCTTCGGCTCAGGTCATGATCTCAGGGTCCTGGGATAGAGGCCTGAGTCGGGCTCTCTGCTCAGCAGGGAGCCTGCTTCCTCCTCTCTCTCTGCCTGCCTCTCTGCCTCCTTGTGATATCTCTCTCTGTCAAATAAATAAAATCTTAAAAAAAAAAAGGACCAAACAAATTCTGGAGCTGAATAATTCAGTTAATGAAATGAAAAATGCAGTAGATAGGATCTGCAGCAGACTAGAACAAATAAAAGACAAAATAAGTGAACTAGAGAACAGGAATTTTAAAGTAATCAAAAGGAGAACAAAGTAAAAAGAAAAAGAATGGAAAAGGCCTGTGATCTACTGGTTCCATCAAAAAAACAAATGTTAGTAAAAATGAGATTTCAGAAGGAAAAGGAAGGTAGAAGTGGGGAGGTGAGTTATTTAAAAACCAAAAACAAAACCAAAAACAAAACAACTGAGAACTTTTCTCAAACCCAGAGAGGAACTTGGACATCATAGTTCTGTCCTGCCATTACTGGGTAAGCTTCACTGGCATAAGGCCCATCTTCAAGATCCCAAGTCATGCTTTGTTGCCATTTTGGTTGCTGCTGCCACTCTGAGCCTGACCCAGTGGGTTCTAGGTTGCAGCTTGCCACTACTACCACTGCCTTGAGCCCCACCCTCTTCGGAAGGTCAAGGTCCTGATCCACTATTGTTAAAACTATGATACTGCCTCCATGATATTCACCCTCCATCCTACATTGAGGTTCTGGTTCATTTTGCCTAGGGGTGATAATGTCGCCAAAGCTCCATCCTGGGTCTAGGTAATGGCTCTGCTGTTAATTGCTAGGGTTGTCCCTTGGGTTCCAGTTCACAGCACTGAATATCATTGCCAGGACATTGCAGCCACTATTCTCTTCCCAGTACTCCAGGTTCTATCAGGTCACTGTAAGAGACCATCATTGAAGTCATGCTGCTATTTTGTGACAGCCTCGTGCGACCAGAGATGAGACTCTGACCCAACATCTCAGGCTATGCTACTATTGTACTCTGCCTTTAAGTTGAAGCCACCACTGTCCCTTGCCCTCCCAGGGCCCAGGCTGTTCTGCACACCCTGCTCCCCTGCCAGAGTCACAATGGTGAGCCCTTGATACACAAGTGGTATCATGAGCTATCTCCACACTAGACATGGGTATCACAACTTCAGCAAGAGACTTGCTGGTGCCCCAGGACCCAGGTGCTATGGTAATTCCATGTGTGTCTCATTCTAGAAGCCTGGCTCCAATACTATTGTGAACTCTCTCAGTGCCAGTACACCGGGCCAGGTACCAAGAACAGACTTGCGTGTCTAGAACTTCTGACCACAGGAAAAAAATAAAAAAATGTAAAAAGAACAGAAAACATCCAGTAGCAGTTACCTCTGAAGATCTAATTACCTTTACCTATTGTTACCAACCATAGATCCTCTTAAGTCATAAATTCAGAAAATCTTTTCAGTTGGACAAACATTAATCTCAGCTGTTGGAGTGGAATGAAGAATCTGCCACTGTGCCTTCTCAGGACCAAGGACACTGAAGCGGTGCCCTTACAGCCATTGCCAGGTGAAAGTCTTTTACTCACTGAAGCCTGGCTGAAAATACTGGGAGAGGTGACTGTACCATTAGATGCGCAAACATCAATACAAAGCCATCAGAAACACAAAAAAAGGCAAGGAAACATGCTATCGGCAGAGGAACACAATGATATTCCGGTAAACAATCCCAAAGAAGTAGGGATTTCACATTCTGAGAGTTCCAGGAGTAAAAGTGAGGGAGAAAAGGAAGGAAAGCTCATTCAAAGAAATAATGGCTGGAAGTTTTCCAAATCTTAGAAGGGATAGGACTGACCAGGTACAGGAAGCTAAAAAGTCCTCAGATTCAACCCAAGACATCTTCACTGAGACACATTATAATCAAATTCTCAGAAATCAAAGACAGAATTTTGAAAGCAGCAAAATAAAAAAAGAACATTTACACAACAGAAGCCCAATTATGGAATAAGGCAGGTTTCTCAAATACCTTGAAGGCCAGGAGAGAATAGTAGGATATAGTCAAAATGCTCAAAAGTTAAAAAAAGTCAACAAAGCATATTTGGCCTAACAAAGTGCTCCCGCAGAAATGATAGAAAAATAAAGACCTTCCCAGACAAACAAAGGCTTAGGGAATGTATCACCACTAGAACTGCACTATAAGGACTGCTAAAAGGAAATCTTCAAACAAATAAAAAATACGGTAATCAGCAAAGTGAAAATATACAGAAGTATAAAATTCACCGGTAAAGGTAAATATGTTGTCAAATTCAAAATAGTTTAATATTGCAATGGTGGCATTTAAATTAGTCTGAAATCAAAATATAGGTTAAGACAAAAATGTTGAAAATAAGTATACGAGCTATACTATTATTAATTCATGGGCATGCAATACGAAATGTGAATTCAGAAATCAACATATCGTGGGGATTCTGAAAGTAAGTGTATAGGAATTACTTGTGCAATATAAATTTTTTTTTAAAGATTTTATTTATTTGACAGGGAGATACACAGCCAGAGAGGGAACACAAGCAGGGGGAGTGAGAGAGGGAGAAGCAGGCTTCCCGCCGAACAGGGAGCCCGATGTGGGACTCGATCCCGGGTCTCTGGAATCATGACCTGAGCCGAAGGCAGTCGCTCAACCAACTGAGCCACCCAGGCGCCCCTGCAATATAAATTTTTATCAGCTTAAAATAGTTATACGTATATGATGTATTATAAAAGTTTCATAACTACAGAGCAAAAATCTATAATATGTACAAAACCAACAAAAAGAGGGGCGCCTGGGTGGCTCAGTTGGTTGGGCCACTG
Source organism: Spilogale gracilis (assembly GCA_004023965.1). Classification (NCBI taxonomy): domain Eukaryota; kingdom Metazoa; phylum Chordata; class Mammalia; order Carnivora; family Mephitidae; genus Spilogale; species Spilogale gracilis. The sequence continues at coordinate 27,018 of PITA01021035.1, read as the reverse complement.
CCTTCAGCTCAGGTCATGGTCCTGGAGACCCGGGATCGAGCCCCACATCGGGCTGCCTGCTCGGCAGGAAGCCTGCTTCTCCCTCTCTCACTCCCCCTGCTTGTGTTCCCTCTCTGCCTGTGTTTCTCTCTGTCAAATAAATCAAATCTTAAAAACAAAACAAAACAAAACAAAACAAAACCAACAAAAAGAAAAGAACCAATGCATATCACTACAATAAAAATCAACTCACAAAGAAATACAGTAAGAGCAGAAAGAAATAAGAAACTACAAAACATAATAATTCAATAAAATGGTGATAGTAAATTGTTATTAATTACTTTAAATGTAAATGTTTAATTCTACAATTAAAAGACACTGAGGGGCTGAATGGGTGAACAAACGAAACCCAACTATATGCTGCCTACAAGAGACTCTCAAGTTTTAAGGGCATTCACAGGCTAAGGGATGAAAGAAAGATACTTCAGCCAGATGGAAATCAAAACAGAGTTAGTTACATTCGTATCAGACAAAACAGATAAAGTAAAAAATGTATAACAAGAAGGAAAAGGTCATTACATACTGACAAAGGGGTCAATTCAGGGAGATATAAGGATTCTAAACATATAAATGCCTAAATATATTTTAAAAATTATTAACAGACATGAAGCAAAAAATAGCAATGCAATAAGGGTAAAGAATTTTAATATGCTATGTTCAACAATGGATATTATTTGGGCAGAAAATCAGGAAATAATGGACTTGAATGACATTTTAGACTAAATAGACCTAACAGATATATATCTATATAGATATATTATATATTACCCATCTATCTGTCTATATATATACAGAAACTTCCACCCAACAGCAATAGTATCTAATTTTAGGACATGTGCTGATGCACAGGGATCTGTAGGAACTTTCTCTGGGAACAGTAGCACTGGTCAGTGGAATTTTTATAGCTCTTATTCATGCTGCCTGGAACCCTAATGTTAGTAGGAACCAATTCTCTACTTTGCTAGCACCACTCACCATGCCCTGGCAGTGCCCTGAAGACCCACCTTACTCACCCACCTGCCATAGCAGAAATTCCTCCACAGCAGCTCCTGCCCTGCCATACCTGGTGGGCAGCCTTAAGGAGACTGGAGCTCCTTTAAATACACTCCTGTCCACCAGCATGTTTATAACAATCATAGCTGAGTCTTAAAGCCAGCCATACTGGGAGGGTGGCAATCCCAGCCATAAGCACTCCCACAGAAGGTGCACCTGGCCCTCTCATCCAGCTGTGCCAAAGGCTGGTCCCACACACCAGCATGCACACAGTGGTTGTGGCCAGATATTGCAGCCAGCTGGCCCAGGGGCCAGACCTACCCAACAGTGTGCCAGCAGCAGTTATAACCCAGTCACAAAAGTAGGGTGCATGCAGCCACACAGGGGATACCCATAGAGACGGACTCTGGTGACCATGGGGGATTACACTACTGGGTCCCCTAGGACAACTTCTATATAAAGTCATGACCTTTAAGAACAGGAGATACAGCTGGTCCACTGGTATATAAAAATAGAATCAGACAACAAGGGAGAGGAATGTGTTAAAATGAAATAATGCAAAACTTCAGAAAAAAATGAAACAAAATGGACATAAGCATTCTGTGTGATAATGAGTTCCAAGTACTAATAAAGATGTCCGCCAGTCTTGAGAGAAGACTGAATAAATTCAGTGAAAACTTCAACAGAGATAGAAAAAAATGGCCGCCTGGGTGGCTCAGTGGGTTAAGGCTTCTGCCTTCAGCTCGGGTTGTGTTCTCAGAGTCCTGGGATCGAGGCCCACATCGGCTCTCTGCTCAGCAGGGAGCTTGCTTCCTCCTGTCTCTCTGCCTGCCTCTCTGCCTACTTGTGATCTCTCTCTGTGTCAAATAAATAAATAAATCATTAAAAAAAAAGAGATAGAAAAAAATATTTTTAAATCAGAGCTAAGGAATATAATAACTGAAATGAAAAATACACAAGAGGGAATCAACAGATTGGATGATGTGGAAGAACTGTGATCTGGAAGGCAGGGTAGTGTAAATCATTCAAGTTGATGAAAGAAAAAAGAATTTTTAAAAATGAGGTTAAGAGACCTCTGAGACAACATTGACTATATTCACATTTTAGGTGTCTCCAAAGGAAAACAGAGACAGGGGCAGAAAACTTATTTGAAGAAATAATAGCTGAAAATTTCCACAGAAAAATAGAACATTTAGGTCTAGGAAGTCAGAAAGGCACAAAAAAGTTGCACCCAGAGAGGTTCACACAAGATACATAATAACTAAAATGTCAAAAATTAAAGATAAAGAGAACCTTAAAAGCAGCAAAAGAATTCATCAATAGATAAATGGATAAAAATATGTGGGGTATATATATAATAGACATACACATATATGTACATACATATAATATATAATGGAATATTGTTTAGCAGTAAGAGAAAATAAGATTGCATTTGTGACAACACAGATGAATCTAAAGGGTATTATGCTAAGTGAAATAAGTCAGGTAGGGAAAGACAAATATCATACTATTTTACTTATATGTGAAATAGAAAACAGCAACAACAAATGAACAGAATGCAAAAGCTGAACCATAAATACAGAGAACTGATGGTTGCCAGAGGATGGGGAGAGGGGTGTGTGCATGTGTAGAGGGATGGGCAAAATGAGAGAAGAGGTATGAGAGATTCAGGCTTCCAGTTACAGAATGAATAATTCATGAGATCATTGGAACATGATGAAATGTGGTAACTAAACTTGTGGTGAGCATAGAATAATGTAACAACAACAACCAAAAAGCAGCGAGAGAAAAACAAATTGTTGTATACAAGGGAACTCCATAAGATTATCAGCTGGTTTTTCAGCAGAATTTTTCTAGGTCAGAAGGGAGGGGTTTAATATATTCAAAGGACTGAAACAAAAACATCTATGACCAAGAATACGCACTTGGCAAGCTTATGACTCAGAACTGAAGAAGACATAAAGAGTTTCTCAGACAATCAAAGTTAAAGGAATTCATCACCACTAAACTGGCTTTCAAGAAATGTTAAAAGACTTCTTTAAAGGCAGATGAGTGGCTCAGTCAGTTAAGCATCTGACTTCTGATTTCAGCTCAGGTCATGATCTCAGGGTTGTGAGACGGAGCCCTCCACTGGACTCCATGCTTGGTGGGGAGTCTGCTTGAGATTCTCTCCCTCTCTCTCTGCTCCTCACCTTGCTTGGATGTTCTCTCTCTCAAATAAATAAATCTTAAAAAAAAAAGACTTATTTAAGCAGAAAAGATAAGATCATAATTAGAAGAAAATTATTTTTGGGGTGTCTGGGTGGCTCAGTTGGTTAAGTGGTTACCTTTGGCTCAGGTCATGATCCCAGGGTCCTGGGATCAAGCCCCACATTGGGTTCCCTGCTCAATGGGAAGCCTGCTTCTCCCTCTCCCTCTGCCTGCCACTCTGCCTACTTGTACTCTCTCTCAAATAAATAAAATCTTTAAAAAAATTATTTTTAAAATTCACTGACAAAAGCAAATACATACTAATAGTAGATCAATCATTTATAAAGCTAATTTGAAGGCTGAAAGACAAAAAGAGTAAAATAAATTATATTTCAAATAATTATGTTTACAATAACATTAGTTAAGGGATATACAAAATAAGAAAATTATAAAATGTCAAATACATGAAACAAACTGGAGGAAGTAAAAATATAGTACTTTTAGAATGGGTTTGACCTTAAGGATCATCAATTTAATATAGACTGCTATATACATATTGTGTTAAATAGGAGCTTCATGGCAATTAGAAATAAAAAAACCTACAATAGATACGCAATAAATTTAAAGAAAGCATAACACTGAAACATGTCATGTAATTAAAGGAAAGGAGTAAAAGCAGAAGAATGAGAGAGGAACTACAAAGAAACCAGAAAGTAATTAAGAAAAAGACAGCAAGTACATACTTACTAATAATTACTTTAAATGTAGATACTCAATAAAAATCCATAGAAGCCCTGAATAGATAAAAATAAAAGACCCATTCAAATACTGGGATCATTTTAGACCTACAGATAGATTGAAAATAAAGGAATGGAAAAAGCTATTCCATGTAAATGGAAATTTTAAAAAAAGCTGGGTAGCAATAATTATATCAGATACAATAGACTTCAAAACAAAGACTAATAATGGACAAGGAAGGCCATTACATAATGAAAAGGGCTGAATCCAACAAGAGGCTATAACAATTTTAAGTATCTATGCATCTAACACAGAGGCACCATGATACATAAAGCACATATTAAAAGACATAATAAAGCATTTTAAAAAAGATTTTATTCATTTATTTGAGAGAGATCACAAGTAGGCAGAGAGGCAGGCAGAGAGAGAGAGGAGTAAACAGGCTTCCTGCTGCGCAGAGAGCCCGACAGTGGGTCTCTATCCCAGGACCCTGAGATCATGACCTGAGCTGAAAGCAGAGGCTTTAACCCACTGAGCCACCCAGGCACCCTAAAAGACATAATAGAAGAAATTGACAGTAATACAGTAATAGTACAAGACTTTCAGAGCCCAATTTCATCAACAGAGAGATCACACAGAAAGATGACAAATAAACAGTAGTTTTGATCAGATGAATCTAACAGATTAGACATATCTAAACACATTGGATCAGATGTATTTAATAGATAATATAGAGCATTCCATCCAAAAACAGAATACACAATGTCTTTAACTACACAACGGAGAACTCAAGACCGATTACATGTTGGACCACAAAACAAGTCTCAATAAGTATAGGAATATTGAGGGATGCCTTGGTGGTTCATTTGGTTAAGTGTCTGCCTTTGGCTCAGGTTATGATCCCAGGGTCCTGTGACTGAGCCCTGCATCAGGCTCCCTGTTCAGTGAGGACTCAACTTGTCCCTCTTCCTCTCCCCACTCATGCTCTGTCTTGTTATTTCACTCAATAAATAAAATCTTTTTTAAAAAGCAACATTGTTAAAAAAAAAACTTATGAAGATTGAAATCATATCAAGTATTATTTTTGACCACTATGATATAAAACTAGAAATCATACAAAAAACTGGCAATGATACAAATATATGGAGGCAAGACCACATTGTCCTACACAATAAACTGGTGAAAGAAATTGAAGAGGAAATCAAAACATATCTTAAGGCAAATAATAAAAGTTGACAGAGCATTCTAAAATCTTTGGGATGCAACCAAAGCAGATGTAAGAGGGAAGATTAGCGTGATAAAGGCCTAGATCTGAAAACAAGAAAAATGTTAAGCAATGTAAGTTGACACATAAAGTAACTAGAAAAGAACAAACAAAACTTAAGTTAGCAGAAGGAAATAATAAAAGATCAGAGCATGCAGGGGCGCCTGGGTGGCTCAGTTGGTTAAGTGACTGCCTTCAGCTCAGGTCATGATCCTGGATGATCTGCTCACCCTGAGCAGATCACCCAAGATCCCTGCTCACCCCCTGCCCCCGACTTGTGTTCCCTCTCTGGCTGTGTTTCTCTCTGTCAAATAAATAAGATCTTAAAAAAAAATCAGATCATGCATAAATGAAATACAAATAATAAAAAGTCAATGAAACTAAGCTATTTCTTTCAAAATATAAAGAAAATAGGTAAACTTTTAGCCAGACTCATCAAGAAAGTGAGAGAGGGAACACAATTAAAATCAGAAATGAAAGAAGAGAAGTTAGGACCAACACCACAGATATACAGCAGGTTAGAAGAGATTACACAAAAATTATATGACAACCAATCAGACAATCTAGGAGAAATTTATAAATTCCTAGAAACATAATCTTCCTAGAGTCAATTTGGAAGAAATAAAAAATATGAATAGATTAATTACAATAAAGTTTAATTAGTAATAAAAAAAGACATAACAAAAATAACAAACATAAGCCAATGAACAGATTACTTAATAGGTGAATTCTACCAAATATTTTAAAAAGTTAAAAATCCATCATTTTAAAACTATTTCAAAAAAAGAAGAGGAAGTAATGCTTCCAAATTCCTTCTACTATACCATCATCACTCACCCTCATATTAAAACCAGGCAAGGACACTACCAAAAAATAAATAAAATAAAATAAAATAAAAATCAATAACCCTGAGAAACAGAGATACAAATATCCACAACAACAAAAATTAGCAATTTGAATTCAACAATACAATAAAATGACCATGTACCATAATCCAATGGGATTTATACCAGTGATGCAAGGATATTTCAATATCTGCAAATAAATTAACATCATATACCACATTAACAAAATTAAGGATAAACACTATACAATCATCTCAATAGATGCAGAAAAAGCATTTGACAAGTTTAACATTCATAATAAATATTCTTAATAAAATGTATATAGAGGGAAAATATCTCAAAACAATAAAGGCAAGCATAACAAACCCACAGCTACCATCATACTCAATGGTGACAAGCTGAAAGCTTTTCCTCTAATGATATCTACAGTCACCACTTTAATAATGTACAGGAGTCATATCTGCAGCAATCAGATAAGAAATAAAATGCATCACAATTGCTAAGTAAAACTATCCCTTCTGTAGATCAAATGATACTGTATATAGAAAATGCTAAAGACTTTACCAAAAAACTACCAGAAGTAATAAATTTAGTAATGTTGGAAGATAGAAGATATATAGAAATACAAAATAGAGGATACAGAATATATAGGAAATATATTATATATTATGTGAGAAACTGACATTAATGTTCCCACTTATAATTGAATCAAAAATACCTAGGAATAAATTTAATCAAGAAAGAGAAAGACTTGTAAAATAAAGATATTGGTTAGGGAAATTAAAAATAACACAAATGATGCAGCACCTGGGTAGTTCAGTCAGTTAAGCATCTGCCTTCGACTCAGGTCATGATGCCAGGGTCCTGGGATTGAGCCCTGTGTTAGGCTCCCTGCTCAGTAAGAAGTCTGCTTCTCCCTCTCCTACTCCACCTGCTCATGTAGACTCTCTTTCTGTCTCAAATAAATAAAATCTTAAAATAATGACACAAATGAAAAGATACACTGTGCTCCCTAGACTGAAGAATTTATATTATTAAAATGTCCATACTACTAAAAGCAATCTACAGATTCAGTGCAATCCGTCATCACTTTTCACAGAACTAGAATAATACTAAAATTTGTATGAAACCAAAACTAGCCAAAATAACCAAATATTCTTAAGAGTTAAGTTAATGGTAGCACCCTCCTGAGTTCAACCTAAACTACACAGCAATAGCAATCAAAGAAGTATGGTACTGGCACAAAAATAGACACATAGAGGGAGCCCAGAAATAAACCCACAATTATATGATGAATTAATCTATGATTAAAAGGCAAGGATATATAATAGGAAAAAGATAATTTTTTTCAATGACTGATGATGGGAAACTGGACAACTATATGCAAAAGAATTTAAGTAGGCAACTTTCTTACAACATATACAAAACCAAAATGAATTAAGGACCTAAATGTAAGATGTGAAACCATAAAACTCATAAAAAATAAAAAAAACAGGTTTTAAATTCTTGGACATCAGTCTTGGCAATTTTTTTATCAGTTTCTTCTGGCAAGAACAACAAAAGAAAAGTAAACAATTGAGATAACATCAAAGTAAAATACTTTTGTACAGCAAAGGAAACCATCAAGAATAAAAGAACCTACTGAATGGGAAAAGATATTTGCAAATAATAATGCTGATAAGGTGTTAGTATACAAAATATATGAAAAACTCATACAACTTAACACCAAAACAAAACAAATACTCCAATTAAAAAACTGGGCAGAGGACATAGACATTTTTGCAAAGACAGCATATGGCCACAGACAATGTGATAAGGTTTCCAACATAACTAATCATCAGGGAAATGCAAATCAAAACCACAGAACAGGTAGTATCAAAAAGACAAAGAAAATTGTCTTTACAAAGATGTGCAGAAAAGGAAACTCTCATGCATTTCTGGTCACCGTGTAAATTAGTGCAGCTCTTATAGAAACTCTAGGACAATTCCTCAAAAAATTGAAAATAGCAATACCTTGTGATCCAGAAATTCCCCTCATAGAAAGTTAAAAAAAAAAAGGGGGCATCTGGGTGGCTCAGTTGGTTAAGCGACTGCCTTCGGCTCAGGTCATGATCCCGGAGACCCGGGATCGAGCCCCACATCGGGCTCCCTGCTCGGCGGGAAGCCTGCTTCTCCCTCTCTCACTCCCCCTGCTTGTGTTCCCTCTCTGGCTGTTTCTCTCTGTCAAATAAATAAAATATTAAAAAAACAACAACAACAATTTAAAAAGATAGATGTACTCTTATGTTTATTGCAACATTATTTACAAGAGCCAAGATACAGAAGCAACTTACATGTCCTCAATAAATAAATAAGATTAATATAAAGGTACAATGGACTATTACTCAGCCATAAAAAAGAATGAAATCTTGGCATTTGTGACAACATGGATGGACCTACAATGTATTACACTAAATAAGTCAGACAGAAAAAGACAAATTTTTTCTTGCATATTAAAATCTAAAAAATGAACAAGCAAAACAAGAGAAACAGACTCATAAATACAAAAAAAAGACACTTGCAGTTGCCGAGAGAGGGGTGGGGGGATGGATGAAATATGTAAAGGGATTTAAAAGGTACAATCTTTCAGTTATAAAATAAATAAATCATGGGGATATAAAGTTGAGCCATAGAAATATAGTCAGAATTTTAATTACTTTGTATGGTAACAGATGGTAACTAAACTGTGGTGACAGTTTTTATGTTTATAAATGTTGAATCACTATGTTGTAACACCCCACATTACTATGTCATATATCAACTATTATTTAATTTAAAAAACCTATATTATGGCATAAGAGTAGACACATGACCAATGGGACAGAATAGTCTGACAATCAACTAATATTTGAGAAAGGAACCAAAGACACTCAATGGAGAAAGGATATTCCATTCAACAAATGGTGTTTAGAAAACTCGAGAACACATGGAAAATAATGAAATTGGAGCCTCAATTTATACTTCTCTCAGAAAGTACCTCAAATGGATAAAAACTGAAACAAGTTCTGACACCATAAAAGTCCTACAGAAACACCAAGGGAACAAATTTCTTGACATTGGTCTGGACAAGTTTTTTTGAATATGACACTAAAAGTACAAATGACAAAAGCAAAAATCAATAAACTGGAGTATAGTAAACTAAAAAGCTTATTCACAGTGACATCAGCATGATAACAACAGAAGTTATTCTTAAATTTGCTTTCCATTATAACCCCCCCCAAAAAAACCCCACAAGAAACTATTAACAGACAAGATGCCACTGAGAAAAATCATAGAATATGAAGGTGAGGTTGAAGCAACTTCCTGACCACTGAGACCAGACATGGGCTTTAAAAGGTAAAAAGAAACTGCTACTTGATGGCCACATTTCCCTGCCCCAGGCTGTCATAACACTGCATTGACAGGTACCCCCTGAACTTATGGTTCCTATAATGAGAGAAGAGAGCCCATGTTGGACAGCCAGCTCCCCTAGGATGGTAGGTCACTTATTAGAAGCCCTGACTCCAGTCTTGCCCCAATGAGATTATGCAGGAATCTGTAGGGCTGGACCATGGGGAATGTTGTTGTTTTTAAATTTTATTTTACTTAAATTTAGTTAATTGCCATACAGTGTGTTACTAGTTTCAGAGGTAGTAATTTGGTTATTTTGGATGACCAAGTTCCAACCTGCACTGCCCAAGTAATAGTTCCAACAAACATATTTGCTCATTTGTAGAACAAAGATCGTGGTGTGGTCTGATCTGGAAACCCAGTGGAGTACATATATGCCTGATTCTGATCAGAAAATAAATTTTCTGGTCTTGGAATATGGTCTTGCCTTGCTAAGGCAGAGAAGCTAACCACAGACTGGCTTATTGTTGAGTATAGCTCCCAGCCCACCCCCGACTAGACAGAAAATGTGTGCAGAACATCTAAGAAGCTGGCAGCCTAGCAACACTAGAGTAGAGGATATGGCAGCCAGAGCTGAGCACACAAAGAATAACACAGGTAGCACCACTTGAAAAGGGAACTTGGGGACTGGATCAGCTTGAGTCAAGACCACAGACAAAGCCTCTCAGACTCTGAGTGATTCCCCCACTCTATATAGGCGGGGAAGGTAATTCAAAGCCCAACTCACTGAACAGTTCAGCTTCCAGGCCCTCCCAAAGAGGAAGCCTAACTGGGAACACCTAGTAGCCTTCTTGGAGCGCGATCTCCCATTCTATCCAGGCAAGGGAGCTAATTCAGAATGCCCTGACAAGAAAGCCTGGCCAGAACACCTGAAAGCTGTCTACCCAGTAACATCTGAAAGAGACTAGACCAAACAGAACTGATCATCTACAGAGAAAAAGCACTGGCACCATTTGGCCAGGGAAATCAGAAGCAGATTGGCTTGAGTAGAGATCACGAACAAAGACATCTTGCAGTTGGGTTTATTCCCCAGCTCTGCTCATGCAAGGAAGTGAGTTCATAACCCTACTTACTGTTCAGTGTAGCTTCTGATTTCTCCTGACCAGAAAGCCTGGCCAGATCACCTGGAACTGCTAAGTCCCGTAACAACTGTGCAGAGAGGGACAGCAGGTAGATCTGATCATCTATACATTAAAAGTCGGTGACACTGTTCAGTCAGGGAACTTAGGGTATAGTTCAGCTTGAGTCAAGAGCACATATAAAGACCTTTTCTGCTCTTGTAGTCAGTTTTCTCATTACTCTTGGTGAGGGGAACCATACCCCCCACCTAATTAGTAGCCTTGCCCATGTTGAATTAGTCTTCCATCTGCCCAACCAAGGAACCTAAAGAGAACACACAGAAAGCTGTATAGTCCATCCAACAGCTCTACTTACAGTGTCACTTAAATAGGGAACAGAGTCCATGGCTTTCTCTGTCTGTAGATCAAGACAAACGGCCCCTATCTGGCCATGGAATTTAGTGCACGCACATTCAGGTCTATAAACTATGAGCCATGCAGGCTCTGGGTCCTGTCCTGCTACCTCACCAGGGAAAGGAAACTCATTCATAGTCCCACCTCCTACCAAGTATAGTACCTAGTTCTGACCATCTAATGAAAAACAAGGCAACTGGAAAGCTTACCCTAAATGTTGCTTGGGCAGGCAATCAAACCAGCAGTCCTGTGCAACTGTTTTCAACCAGTGAACAACTTCCCCCTCCCTTCATCTTAGAGCTCAGGCAGTGGTCCCACCCAAAAATAATCCTTGATAGCATCCCCCACCTGCTAAACCTTTTACCATCAGGCACGGTCAGCAGTCAAAGCTGAGCTGACTGGTGAAGAGCAATCTCTACCAAAGTTAAAACTGGTAAGTCTGGAGGAGGAAACCACCTCTTGTAATGCATAGATAACAATGTATGGAACCAAGATCATGAAAAATCTGGTAAACATAACACAACCAAAGGAAACTAATAAAGCCTGAATAACTAACTCCAAGAAATTAAGAATAATTCCTTTACAGAAGTTTAGTGAACTGCAAGAAAACTGCAAGAAAAATAAGGGAAATAATGCATACCAAGTGAGAATTTCAACAAAGAAAAACATAAAAAAATCCTAGAGCTAAAAATACTGAAGAATTTAATATAGAGATTCAAAATCAAACTTGTTCACTTAGAAGAAAGAATCAGTGGGGTATAGGACATTTGAAATTACCCAGAAACAAAAAGAAAATATATTAAAAAGAGCAAAGAAAGTCTATGTGATTATAGGACATTAATTTTTTAAAAAGCCAATATTCTCAGTTTGTGAATTTCAGAAGACAAGGGGACAAAAAGAGCATATTTTAAAAATAATATTGGTTGAAAAATTCTAAATCCTTGGGAGAAATGAACATTCACATTCATGAGGCCTAAAGGACCTGGAATTTGTTTAATCCAATTAGGGCTACACCAGGCCATGTTGTAATTAAATTGTCAGAATCAAAAACAGAAATAATTTTGAAAGCAGCAAGAGAAAAGAAATTATATACAGACATCCCCATAGGATTATTAGTGCATTTCTCAACAAAATATTTCAGACTAGGGTAGAATGGAATGACATATTTAAAATATGGATAGGTAAAAAACTTTCAATAAAAAATTCTATGCCTGCAAATATTCTCCTCAGAAATGAAATAGAGATAAAGATTTTCTTGAACAAACAAAATGTGAGGGAATTATGACCAGTAGACATGTCTTACTGCTAAAGAATTGCTAATATGAGTTCTTGGAGTAGACATGAAAGGACAATAACATTGTAAAAGCATAAGACATTAGTATAAAACTTCCTGATAATGGTGTGTATGTGTATGTGTGTATTAAAAATTGAATTCTGTGATATGATAATAGTACCATGTTATTCACCTACAACTCTAGTTGTAAAGTTAAAAAACAAATGTAGCAAAAATAACAACTACAATTATGTTATCAGATATACAATATAAAAACAAATTGTGACCTGTAACATCAATAAAATATGAGGAGGAGAAATCTAAAGATGAGGTATGTTTTCAAAGTTGTTTAAAATAGGGTGTTATAGGGGTTCCTGGGTGGCTCAGTTGGCTAAATGTTTGCCTTCAGCTCAGGCCGTGATCCCAGGGTCCAGGGATTGAGTTCCACATTGGGCTCCCTGCTCAGGGAGAAGCCTGTTTCTCCCTCTCCCCTTGCTTCTGCCATGTGCTCCCTTCCTCACTATCAAAAAAATCTTTTTTTAAAAAAAACAGGGTGTTATATTTTATATAAAACTCATGGTAATTGTGAGATAAAACATATTGGTGTCCGCCCCTGGTTCCTGGAACAGAGATGCTGAAGCCCTTGTTATTTCTCATCTTTTGTTGTATAGAGGCAATTTTGGGTGGGCTTCTGGATCACTTCTGGTTGAGGCCTGGTCATCAGAATAAAAAGCCAAGATTAGAAGCTAAGAATTTTAGTCTTCCTCCCCTATTCCTTATGCTCTTCTCTTTAGAAGGGAGAAGGTATGAAAATGAAGTTAATAATCACAGAAGCTTCTGTACTTAGGATTCTCCAGGACCTCACCCTTTGTATCTCTTCATGTGGCTGTTCATCCATACCCTTGAAGTTATCCCTTAATAACCTGGTAAATGTAAGTGTTCTCCTAAGTTCTGGGAGATGTTCTAACATATGGAGCAAACCCGAGGTGGGAATAATGGGAGTGTCCTATTTTTGGCCAAGTCACACGGCATTTATGGGAAGCATAGGGACCTACTATTGGCAACTGGCATCTGAAGAGGAGTGGGAAACTTTTCGTGGGACTGAGCTCTTAACCTGTAAGTTCTCCAAGTAGAAAATGCCATAATTAATGTAGCATTCTCAGCTGATGTCACAAAGGATTTCTTGGTGGATCTGTGAGGAAATGCCCCCATTGTAATTTGGGTCAGATTTATTTTAGTAACCACAATGGAAAAATTTATAGTAGTCACACAAAATAACATGATAAAGTAGTAAAAGCATAGTGATACCAAAGGACATCAAATCACAATGACGGCAAAATGTAAAACAAAGAACAATGAATCTACAAAATGGCCAGAAAAAAAATGGCAATAGTAAGTTCTTAACTATGAATAACTGCTTTAAGTGGAAATGGATTAAATTAATCCATCAATATATGTGCCTAAATTGATTTAAAAAACCCAATATGTTGCCTATAAGAGCCTCACTCTAGCCATAAAGGCACATATATACTGAGAGTAAAGGGATGGAAAAGGAGATTTCAAACAAATGGTAACAACAAAAGCAGGGGTAGCTACATATATCAGACAAAATAAACTTTAAAGTAAAAATCATAAAAAAGACAAACATAATACATAGATCTATGTAGAATATAGAACAATTGTAATATTTATGAACCCAACATAGGGACAGCTAAATATATAAAGAAAAAACTAAGAGCTAAAAGGAGAAATAAACACCAATACTGTAATAATTTGGAGAATTTATACTCCTTTCACAATAATTGATAGATTATCCAGAGAATCCATAAGGTAACAGCAGATGTGAACAACACTATAGACAAAATGAACATGGGACATACACAAAACATTATCTGATACCAACAGAATATTTTTTCTAGTGCGCATGAAATACTTTCTAGGATAGACTGTATGTTATGTTACATAAGAAGTCTTGGCAAATTTAAAAACATTAAAAATAAACATCAAGTACCTTCTCTGATCACAATGACACAGAATTTGAAAGCATAAGGAAAATTGGAAAGTCATACATACATGGAATTAAACACTCTCCAATCAATGGACCAGAGAAGAAATTACAGTGTCATTAAAAAATATCTTGAGACAAAACAAAATGGAAACAAAACACAGCAACTCTAATAGGATGCAGCAAAAGTTTTTAAGTTTGTAGAAACACCTACCTCACAAAACAAGACCACAAGACATAGTAACTCTATACCTCAAGGAAGCAGAAAAAAGACAAATTGAGACCAAAGTTAGCAAAAAAGTTAAAAATTAGAGCAGAAAAAATGAAATACAGGAAAGCAATAAAAATTAACTAGTTGAATTTTGAAAGGATAAATAAAATGACAAAATGTTAGCTAAACCAATTAGAAAAGAGAGGACCCAAGTTAACAATTATAAATGAAATAGGAGACATTACAACTGATTCAACAGAAATAAAAATCCACTATGAACAACTGTATGCCAACAAACTGGACAACCTAAAAGAAATGGAAAAATTTTTAGAAATGCAACCTCTGAGACTGAATCAGGAAAAAGATAGAAAACCTGAACAGACCACTAATAGTAATTAGGTGGAATCGGTAATTAAAAATTTCCCAGTGAAGAAGAGCCTAGAATAAAATATCTACTATTTAAAGAAGAATAAACACCAATCTTTTTCAAACTCCTCCAAAAAATCATGCAGAAGGAAAAACTTGCAACTCATTTCACAAAACCAGCATTACTCTGATAAGAGCACTAAAAGTAAAGCACACTATAGGCCAATATCCAATACTAGTAAACTGGACAGCATGTTAAAAAGATTATTCACTATGATCAAGTGTGACTTATGAGAGAAAAGAATGGTTCAAAGTGCAGAAAATCAACATGATATATCACATTAACAGAATGAAAGAGAAATTCATGTATTTATCACAAGCGATGAAGGAAATGCATTTGATAAAATTCAAAACACTTTATAATAAAAGCTCTTAACAAATTAGAGAAGAGACAGATCAACATAAGAGAAGTCATATACAATTAACCCACGCAAAGATCACACTCAGTGGTGAAAGAATGAAAGTGTTTTTTTTTTAAATAATAAAACAAGAGAGGGGTGTTAACTTTTACCACTCTGATTCAATATAGTACTGAAGTCCTTGCTAAATCAATCCCACAAGGAGAAAAGGAAAAGGCATCAAAATTGGAAAGGAAGAAGTAAAATTGTCTGTATAAATGACATGATTTTATATATAAAATATTCTAATCTCCACAAAAAATTGTTAAACAAACAAATTCAGTTGAAATTGGATGACAAAATGAACAAAATTTGCATACAAGTTAAATAAAGCAATAATGTACTAACAATAAATTTACTCAAGAATAAAGGAAAATATTCCATTTACAATAGCATCAAAAATAATAAAACACTTAGGAATAATTTTAACCAAGGAGTTAGAAGGAGCTCTATTCTGAAAAGTACAAGACACTTTGTACTTTTGGAAAAAAAGTTGGAAAACAAAATCAGACACAAATAAAAAGGTATTTATTATCATGGATTAGAAGACTTAATCTTAAAATGTGCATAATATCCAAAGCTATCTATAGATTCAGTGCAATCCCTCTCAAGATTCCAGTGGGATCCTTTTTTTTGCAAAAATAGAAAAAAATCATAAAATATATATGGAAACACAAAAGACACAAAAGCAATCCTGAGAAAGAACAAAGCTGGAGGCATAACACAACCTGATTTCAGGCTACAGTATAAAGTTATAGTATTTTATACAGTATGGGACTGGCATGAAATTAAATATTGCCCAATGGAACAGAACAGAGAACCCACAAATATGCCATGCACATATGGTAAACTAATATTTGACAAGGGAGCCCAGAATACTCAGGGAAAAAGGACAGTTTCTTCTGAATAGTGCTGGGAAAATTGGATTTTCACATTTAAAAGTATTAAACAAAGCCCGCATCTTACCCTACTCATAAAAATTAACTAAAAATGGAGTAAAGACTTAAATTATAAGAAGCCATAAAACTCCTAGAAGAAAACAGGAAAAAATGCTCCTTAACATGGTCTTAGAAATGATTTTTTGGATGACATCCGAAGCATAAGCAACAAAATAATAAACAAGCAGGATTACATCAAACTAAAAACCTAGTGTACAGCAAAAGAAATAATGAAATGAAAAAAAACTGCTTAAGGAATGGGAAAAATATTTGCAAACCATATATCTGCTCAGGGTTTAATATCTACAAACACATACAATTCAATAGCAATATAACAAATAATGCAATTAAAAAATAGGCAAAGAATCTGAATAGGTATTTTCCCAAAGAAGATATAGGATAGCCAACAGGTACATGAAAAGGTGCTGAGCATTGCTAACCCATAGGGAAATGCAAATCAAAACCACAATGATATCACCTCATGCCTCTTAGAATGGCCATTATTAAAGACCTTAGCTATCACATGTTGGTGAGGATGTGGACAAAAGGAATTCTCGTGCACTGCTGGTGGAATTATAAATTGGTACAGTCACTATGGAAACAACATGAAATTTCCTCAAAAAATTAAAAATGGACCTACTATATGATCTTGAAATTCTACTCTGGGAATATATCTGAAGGAAACAAACACTATGTTGAGAACATATCTACACACCCATGTTCACAGCAGCATTATTTATAGAAGCCAAGACACTGGAACAACCTCAGTGTTCATCAGCAGATAAATACGTTACGATACACACAGGCACACATATACATACATACACATGCACATACATATAACAGACTATTATGTGGTCAGAAAGAAGCAAATCTGGCCATTATGAAAACATGGATGAACTTTGAGGACATTATGTTAAGTCAAATAAGTCAGAGATACACATACAATATAATCTCACTTATATGTGCAATCTAAAACAACAACAACAAAACAAACATCACTATAATCTGGGGATGGAAACAAGCATTCATATCTAAATCAATAAAAATAGATTAATACCTGGACTTAAAATGGTGAAGCTTGCAAATTTTAGAGAAAAAGAGAATCATGGGAGCTACTGGAGACAAGAGGCATGCCTACAGAGAGAGGAATATCAGACTAACATCAGACCTATACACAGAAACCTGGCAGGCTAGAAAGAGCTGGCATGATATATTTAGGGTAATAAGTGAGAACAACATGCAGCCAAGAATACTTTGCCCAGCAGGGCAGTCACTCATAATGAAAGGAGAGACAAAGATCTTCCAGGAAAGACAGAAACTGAAAGAATGTGTGATCACCAAGCCAGCCCTGAAAGAAATATTAAGGGGGAATCTTGTAAGTAAAGAGATAGCCCAGGATTAATATTAACCAAAAAGAAACAGAGAAAATTTACAGAAACAGGGAATTTTCAGGTAATACAATGGCACTAAATTCATCTTTCAATAGTTACTCTGAATGTAAATGGGCTAAATACACAAATACAAAGACACAGATTGGATGAAAAATCATGATCCATCCATATACTGTCTACAATACACTCATTTTAGACCTAAAGACACCTCCAGACAGAGTGGGGGGTGGAGAACCATTTACCATGCTAATGGACCTCAAAAGAAAGTTGGGGTGACAATCC
Organism: Spilogale gracilis; assembly: GCA_004023965.1. Classification (NCBI taxonomy): domain Eukaryota; kingdom Metazoa; phylum Chordata; class Mammalia; order Carnivora; family Mephitidae; genus Spilogale; species Spilogale gracilis. The sequence goes on along the minus strand of PITA01021035.1, from coordinate 9,118 downwards.
TCATATCAGGCAAAATAGATTTTTAAAACAAAGGCTGTAGGGATGCTTGGGTGGGGCAGCAGGTTAAGTGTCTGCCTTTGGCTCAGGTCATGATCTCAGGGTCCTGAGATCCAACCCTGAGTCAGGCTTCCTGCTTAGTGAAGAGTCTGCTTCTCCCTTTTCACTCCCTCTGCTCATGTTCCCTTTCTCACTGTATCACTCTCTATCAAAAAATCTTAAAAACAAAGACTGTGGTAAGAAATGAAGAGGGACACTGTATCATACTTAAAGGGTCTAACCAACAAGAAGCTCTAAAAATTATAAATATTTACGCCCTCAACATAGGAGTAGCCAATTACATAAACCAATTAATAACCAAAGTAAAGAAACACACTGATAACACTACATTAATAGTAGGGGACTTCAACACCCCACTCACAGCATTGGACTGATCATCTAAGCAGAAGACCAACAAAGAAACAAGGGCATTGAATAACACACTGGGCCAGATGGACTTTTCAGATATATTCAGAAGATTCCATCGTAAAACAACAGAATACTCATTCCTCTTGCATGCACAAGGAACATTCCCAGAATAGATCACATACTGGGTCACAAATCAGGTCTTAACTGATACCAAAAGACTGAGATTATTCTCTCCTTTTTTTCAGACCATAGTGCTTTGAAACGTGAACTCAATCACAAGAGGAAATTTGGAACAAACTCAAACACTTGGAGGTTAAAGAGCATCCTATTAAAAAATGAACCAGAAAATTAAAGAAGAATTTTAAATCTGCATGGAAACTAATGAAAATGAAAACACATCTGTTCAAAACCTTTGGGATAAAGCAAAGGTGGTCCTAAGAGGGATATATAATGCATTATGAGCTTCTCTCAAAAAATTAGAAAAATCTCAAATATACAAGGTAGGTTTACATCTACAGTACTGGAGGAAGAACAGAAAAAAAAAAGCCTCAACCAAGTAGGAGAAGAGAAATAATAGTTAGAGCACAAATCAATGAAACAGAAACCAGAAGAAGAGTAGAACAGTTCAACAAAACTGGAAACTGGTTTCTTGAAAGAGTTAATTAGATCGATAAACCTCTGGCCAGACTGATCTACAAGAAAAAAAGGGCCCAAATTAATAAAATCATGAATGAAAGAGGAGAGATCATGACTAACACCAAGAAAATATGGACAATTTTAAGAACATATTATAAGCAACTATATGCCAACAAATTAGGCAATCTGGAAAAAAATGGATGCATTTCTGGAAACTTATAAACTACCAAAACTGGAACAGGAAGAAATAAGCTCTGTCCCTTGGTGCACCTGCATCCGTGATAGAGAGGGTAACCACAGATACCTACTGTGCCAGCTCCACCCTGCAAAAATGCCTCTCAGTTGGCCTCATGGGGAGAAAGTCCTGCAGTTTGGCTTGCCACAAAACTATTGCACACAGGCTAATTGCATACAACTAGACTGAGAGCTGACCCCACACACCTACAACTCTGCTGTGGCCTCAAAAGGTCCATCAACAGCACAGAGACCAAATCCTGCCCAGTGAACCCACAGCAAGCAATGCAGGTCACTGCAGATGACTGAGCTGAAGAAGAACACACCTCAGCCACCACAGGAAGGCACATGCAGCCCATACGGTAGACAGCTCCTTGAAGTGCCTTGTTCTAGTAACCAGGACACTAGGAAACTTGTTTTACATGAGGGCATGGCTTTTAGGACCAGGAAACATAACTGACACCCTGAATACATAGAAACAAACACACAAACTTAAAATGAGAAAGCAGATGCAGATGTCCCAAATAAAGGAACATGACAAAGTCACAGCAAAGGAGCTGAATGAAATGGAGATTAGAAATATGCCTGGTAAAGAATTCAAGTAATGGTCATAAAGATATCTTATAACTATACGTTGGTTATAATGGTCATATGACCATTTCTTTTCTCACTGGACTCGAGAGAAAAGTGGAAGACTTCCACTAAGAATGAAGAATTCCAACAAAGAGATAGAAAATACAAAAGAGATAGAGAAGTCAATAACTGAAATAAAAAATATAGTAGAGGGAATAAATAGATTAAGATATACAGAAAAACAGATCAGTGATCTGGAAGATAAGGTAATAAAAAGCAGCCATGCCAAACAGAAAAAAAAAAAAGAGGAATAATAAAAAATGAGAATAGGTTAAAGGAACTCAGTGACATCATCAAATAAAATAACATTTCATTACAGGGATTCCAGAAGGAGAAGAAAAAAAAAGCGGGGGGGACAGAAATCTTATTTGAAGAAATAACAGCTAAAAACTCTCCTATTCTGGGGAAGGATACAGGCATCCTGATGCAGGAAGAACAGAGTACAAAATAAGATGAATGCAAGAAGGTCTATACCAACGCATATAATAATTAAAATGGCAAAAGTTAGTGGTAAAGAGAATCCTAAAAGCAAGAGAAAACAAAACACTTGTAGAACAAGGGAAACCTCATAAAATTTCTGCTGACTTTTCAGCAGAAACTTTATGAGCCAGAAGAAAGTGACATGCTATCATTCAAAGTGCTGAAAGAAAATAAAACCTTGCAACCAAGAACATTCAATAAGGCTATTATTCAGAATTGGAGAGAGAAAATTTTCCAGATAAGCAAATGTAAAGGAGAAGTTCATCACCACTAAATCAGCCTCACCAGAAATGTCAGGAAGAATTCTTTGAGTGGAAAGAAAATGCCATGATCAAAAAGAAAAAAAGGGGGGGGGCACGAAATATGCAGCAAAAGCATATAGATAGTAAAGACAGATTCATCACTTATAAGGCTAGAATATAGATTAAAACACAAGAGTATTTAATTATACCTACAAAAACTAGTCAAGTGATACACAAAATTAACACAATGAAAAACATGACATCCTATACATATAATGTAAAGAGGGAAAGCAAAAATTAATGCTTTAGAATGTGTTTAAACTTATGCATCCATCAACTTAATATAGACTGCTATACACACAGAATATTATATATGAATCCAATGGTAACCACAAACAAAAATGCAGGATACATACACACATGCAAAAAGAGATCTAGTGCTAAATAAAGACAACAAATTTAATAGTAAATAAAGACATCAAATCACAAAGGAAGTCAAATGCTGAGCTAGAGAGTATTATGCTAGCAAAAATAAGTCAGAGAAAAGAGAAATATAATATTTCATTCATGTGTGGAATTTAAGAAACAGAACAAATGAACAAAGGGAATGAAAAAGAGAGACCAAGAAACAGACTCTTCGCTATAGAGAACAAACTCATGGCTAGCAAATGGGAGGTGGGGGGGAGAATGGGTTAAGTAAGTGGTGGTGATTAAGAAGTGCACTTATTGTGATGAGCACTGGGTGTTTTATGTAAATGTTGAATCACTATATTATACATCTGAAACTAATGTTACACTAATATTAACTAACTGGAATTTGAATACAAACTTAAACACAATGCATTAATTTGAAAAGGTATAAATAAAAGGAATGAATCAAGCAAAAAAAAAAAAAAGGAACCAACAACAACCAGCAAACAATGAAAACAATGATGCTAAATACCTACCTATTAATACTTTAAATGTAAATGGATGAATGCCTCAATCAGAAGACATATAGTGACTACATGCATAAAGAACAAAATCCATCTATAGGCTGCCTACAAGAGATTCACTTCAGAATCTAAACACATACAGACTGAAGTGAGGGCTGGACAAATATATCCCATGCAAATGGAAGCAAAAAAACCCCCCAAACTGAAGTAGTAGTACTTACATATCAGACAAAATAAACTTTAAAACGAAGAATGTAGCATGTGACAAAGAAGGGCATTACATAATGATAAAAGGATCAATCCAACAAAACGATATAACAATTGTAAATATCTATACACCACCATAGGGGCACAAAATATATAAAGCAAATACAAATAGACAGTAATGGGGGACCGTCACATCCCACTTACATGAGTGGATATATCATCCGATCAGAAAACCAACAGTGCCTTTGAATGACATACTAGAACAGATGGTGCTAACAGATATATACAGAACACTGAATCCAAAAACAGAATATGCATTCTTTTCAAGTGCACATGGACCATTTTACAGGGTAGATCACATTAGGCAGCAAAGTAAGACTCAATAAATTTAAGAACATTGAAATGATATAAGCGTGGCTTCTGATGACAATGGTGTAAAGGTAGAAATCAATTGTAAGAAAAAAGTGAAAACATTAATGTGTAGACTACAGTCTTTTTTCACCAGAATGACTTGAAAGTAGAAATAGGTTACAAGAAAAAATCAGAAAGAATACACATACATGGAGGCTAAACCATAGGCTACGAGGCAATAAATGGTTCAACCAAAAATGAAAGGGAAATTTTTTAAAAAAGAAACAAAAGAAAATGAAATGTGACACTTCAAAATCTGTGGGACACAGCAAAAACAATTTTAAGAGAGAACTTTATAACAACACAGGCCTATCTTAAGAAGTAAGGGAAACCTTAAGCAACCTAACCTTAAACCAAGCAGAACTAGAAAAAGAACAAATCCCAAAGAAAGAAGGAAAAAAATAATATTAGAGCAGAAATAAATTGGGACTAAAGAATAATAGAAAAGATTAATAAAACCAAGAGCTGTTTTTTTAAAAACGGATACTTTATTAGTCAGACGCATAAAGAAAAAAAAGACAGGATTCACATAGTCAGAAATAAAAAAGAGAAATAACCAGCAAAGATAAACAAAGGATTTTAAGAGAATATTATGAAAAATTATGTGCCAAGAGATTGGACAAACCTGAGGAAATAAATTCCAAGAGACATATAATCTTCCAAAACTAAACCAGGAAGAAATAGAAAAATTTGAACAGACCAGTTACTAGTAATCAAGTGTAATCAGTAATAAACTGCCCCCAAACAAAGGTTCAAGATCAGAGAGCTTCACAAGTGAATTATACCAAACATTTAAAAATGAGCTAATGCATAGTCTTCTCAAACTATTCCAAAAATTAGAAGTGGAAGAAAAAAGTCCAAATTCATTTTACAAGGCCAGTATTACCCTCCTACTAAAATCAGACAAAAGCACACAAAAAATATATAGGCCAGTATCTCTGAGAACATAGACGCAAAAAACCTGAACAAAATACCAGCAAATTAAATTCAACAATACATTAAAAAATTACTCACCATCATCAAGTAGGATTTATTCCAGGGATCCAAGTAAAGTTTAAAATTAGCAAACCAATCAATGTGATATATCAAATTAACAAGATGAAGGATTAAAAACTTTGATATGATCATCTTAATGGATGCAGAAAAAGCACTTGACAAAATAAAACAGCCAGGGGTGCCTGGGAGGCTCAGTCGTTAAGTGTCTGCTTTCAGCTCAGGTCATGATCCTAGAGTCCCAGGATCAAGACCCACATTGGGCTTCCTGCTCAATGGGAAGCCTGCTTCTCCCTCTCTCACTCCCCCTGCTTGTGTTCCCTCTGTAGCTGTGTTTCTTTCTGTCAAATCAATAAATAAAATATTAAAAAATATAAAAATAAACAAAACATCTATTCATAATAAAAGCTCTCAACAAAGTGGGTTTGGAATGAACAAACCTCAGTATAATAAAGAACACATATGAACACCTTTCAGCTAACATTACACTCAATGGTGAAAAATGGAACACTTTCCCTCTAAAATTAGGAACAAGACATAGATGTGCACTCTTAGCACTTTAATTCAGCTTCCTACTTGAAGTCCTTCCGCAACAATCAGACAAGAAATAAGGGCATCCAAATTGGTAAGAAAGAAGTACAAGTATCACTAGTTGCAGATTGCAGGATAATAAGTACAAAAAAACCCCCTGAAGTTTCCACCAAAAACTATTAGAACTGGTATATAACTTAAGTAAAGTTGTAGGAAACAAAATTAATATAAAGAAATGTGTTAAATCTCTATACATTAATGACAAGCAGCAGAAAGGGAAATTAAGAAAAACAATCCCACTTAAAATTGCACCAAAAAAACCCCACCTAGCAATAAACTTAATAAAGGTGGTGAAAAATCTATCACTCTGAAAATTATAAAGCATTGACAAAATAAATTGAAGATGAAAGACTAATTGAAAAATAAAACAGTGAATATAGTCCCTAATATTATAATCACATTGCTTAGTGAAAGATGATGGCTACATTTATTGAGATGAGCACTGAGTAATGTATATGATGTTGGATGAATATGCTGCACACCCAAAACTAATAAAACACTATGTTAGTTATACTTCCAAGAAAAATTATAAACAAAAGAAAAAGAGAAATAAATAAAATCTTTAAAAAAAAGAAAAAAGGGGGGCGCCTGGGTAGCTCAGTTGGTTAAGCAACTGCCTTCAGCTGAGGTCATGATCCCGGAGACCTGGGATCGAGTCCCACATCGGGCCTCCTGCTCGGCAGGCACTCCCCCTGCTTGTGTTCCCTCTCTGGCTGTGTTTCTCTGTCAAATAAATAAAATCTTAAAAAAAAAAAAAAGAAAAAGAGAAAGCTCAGATAAAATGATAAAGGAAACAGAAGTTACAACCTAGCACAGAAATAGAAATGATTCTGAGAATACTATAAAAAATTACATGCCAACAGACAAGGTAGCTAATGGATAAATTTCTAGAATCATACAATCTTCCAAGCCTGCATCAGAAAAAAAAAAGAAATATGAACAGACTGATTCCAAGATTGATAAATCATAAATGAAAGAGACATCAGAAGCACAGAAGAGGGGCGCCTGGGTGGCTCAGTTGGTTAAGCGACTGCCTTCGGCTCAGGTCATGATCCTGGAGATGCAGGATTGAGCCCCGCATCGGGCTCCCTGCTCTGCCAGAAGCCTGCTTCTCCCTCTCTCACTCCCCCTGCTTGTGTTCCCTGTCTCGCTGTGTTTCTCTCTGTCAAATAAATAAATAAATAACCTTTAAAAAAAAAAAAAAAAAAAAGAAGCACAGAAGAATGGGAGGTGGGGGGATCAGACACCACACTCGGCAACCCTGGCTCTGGGGACCTGCACTAGAAAGATAAGTCCCCATGTTTGGCTTTGAAAATCAGCAGGGCTTAACTCTGGAAGAACTGAAGGTCTAAAAGAAAGCAAGCCTCTTCCCTTGAAGAGCCAGCATGCTAAGTAACTGCATGAGACCCAGCACCGAAGCAGCAGTTTGAAAAGTGCCTAGGGTATGCATAAAGGAGATTTATTGACTAATTTATCACATGGGCCACAGGGACAGGGAACTGTAAATTTCTCTAAGAACAAAAGTGCTGGTGTCATTCTTCTATCCCTCCCACAGATTAAATAGCCAGACACTCATGGAAGCCAATTGTGACAATTTCCATCTACCTTGCTTGTACCGCATGCCCTGCCTCTGTGTTCCCCTGGGGATGTGTCCTGCAGGAACCCTTTAAAAGTAGGCTCCCACCCTACTAAACCTAGCAGGTGGCCCTCGACAGAACTGGGCCACTCCAAAGGGGCTCCTGCCTGGATAGAAGAAAAGATCACCCAACACCCCGGCGCTCCCACAGTTCCTGCAGACAGGCTTCTCCATTGGCTACACAGGAAGCAAACCCTGCCCTTCAGTGTGCCTACTGCTGTGCAGTGGTTAATCACAGCCAGCCAGGCTGAGCGCCAACCTCACCCATAAGCTTGTCTGAAGCAGCTGCCATACTGCCTCTCAGGTGTGTGGGGAATAACTCCTGCCCAGTAGTGCTTCCCGGAAGATGACACAGGACTTTGCTGTCACCTGAAGGCCAGCCCCACCAACCAGTGTTATCATAGCAACGACAGCTTAACTACAACAGGACGGGTGCGTGCAGTCTACACAAGGGACAACCCCAGAACACCTGGTTATGGTTGCCAGGGGTGTGGTGCTACAGGTCACCACGGGACCTTTAAACAAGACCACCACTTTCAAGACAAGGAGGTGTTGCTGACTTACTTAACACATATGCACAAAGAGAGAGACTTAGACAAATTGAGGACATAGCAAAACATGTTCCAGATAAAAGAACAAGACCAAATCACAGGAAAAGATAATAAAATGGAGATAAGCAATATGCTTAATAAACAGTTCGAAATAATGGTCATGAAAATACTCACTGGACTTGAGAGAAGAGTGTATGAACTCAGTGAGAACTTCAGCAAAGAGACAGAAAATATAAAAAAGAACCACTCAGAGCTGAAGAATACAGTAATCATAGTGAAAAATAGGGTAGAGGGAATCAACAGGAGCATTAGAAGATGCAGAACAGATTGGCAGTTTGGAAGACAGGGTAATGAAAAGCAACTGAGTTGAACAGGAAAACGAAAAAAGTCATGAGAATAGGCTAAACTACCTCTCAACCTCTACAACGTTCATAGTATAGAAATCCCAGAAGGAAAAAAAAAAAAAGAGGAAAAAGGCAGAAAATTTATTTGAAGAAATAATAGGTGAAAAGTTCCCTATGTAGGGACAGTAACAGACATCCAAATTCAGGAATCACAGAGATCTGCAGCAAGATAAATCCAAGGCAATAATTACACTAAGGTAATAATTAAGTTAAAAAAAGATAAAAAGAACATCTTAAAAGCAGTAAGAGAAAAGAAAATAGTTACATACAATTGAAACTGCATAAGGCTGGGGAGCCTGGGTGGCTCAGTTGGTTGAGCGACTGCCTTTGGCTCAGGTCATGATCCCAGAGACCTGGGATTGAGTCCCACATCCGGCTCCCTGCTCAGCGGGAAGCCTGCTTCTCCCTCTCTCACTCCCCCTGCTTGTGTTCCCTCTCTGGCTGTGTTTCTCTCTGTCAAATAAATAAATAAAATCTTAAAAAAAAAAAAAAAAAGAAACTGCATAAGGCTATTAGCTCATATTTCAGCAGAAACTTTGAAGACCAGAAAAAAATGGCAGGATATATTTCAGGACCTGAAAGAAAAAAACCTACAACCAAGAATATTCTACCTGGGAAGGTTACCATTCAGAATTGAAAGAGAGAGAAATATCTTTACAGACAAATAAAAGTTAAATGAGTTTACCACCACAAAACTGTTCTTATAACAAAGGTTAAAGGGACTTTTTTTTTTTTTTTTTTTTTTTTTTTTTTTTTTTTT
>PITA01021034.1:5928-33700 GCA_004023965.1 Spilogale gracilis | reverse complement strand
TTATGCCCCACACCCAGCGCTCCATGCAATACGTGCCCTCGGTACCATCACCAGGCTCTCCCATCTCCCCACCCCCTTCCCTCCAAGTCCCTCAGTTTGTTTCTGTGTCCAAAGTCTCTCATGTTTCGTTTCTCTCCCTGAATTACCCTACTTCCCATTTACTTTCCTTCTCCTACCGTCCTCTATATTACCCCTTATGCACCACAAGTAAGTGAAACCATGTGATACTTGACTTTGTCTGCTTGGCTTATTTCACTCAGCATAATCTCTTCCAATCCGGTCCACGTTGCTACAAAAATTGGATATTCATCCTTTCTGATGGAGGTATAGTATTCCATTGTATATATGTACACATCTTCTTTATCCATTCATCTGTTGAAGGGCACCTTGGCTCTTTCCACAGTTTGGCTATTGTGGCCATTGCTGCGATGAACATTGGTGTACATATGGCCCTTCTTTTCACTATATCTGTATCTTTGGGGTAAATGCCCAGCAGTGCAATTTCAGGGTCATAGGGTAGCTCTATCTTTAATTTTTTAAGGAATCTCCGCACTGTTTTCCAAAGCGGCTGCACCAGCTTGCATTCCCACCAACAGTGTAAGAGGGTTCCCCTTTCTCCACAGCCTCTCCAACACTTGTTGTTTCCTGACTTGTTAATTTCGGCCATTCTGACTGGTGTAAGGTGGTATCTCAGTGTGGTTTTGATTTGAATTTCCCTGATAGATAGTGATGACGAACATTTTTTCATGTGTCTGTTAGCCATTTGTATATCTTCTGTGCCTCTGCATATCTCTTGCCCATTTTTTGATGTGTTCATCTTCTTTTTGGATGTTGAGTTGGAGTAGTTTGGATATCAGCCCTTTGTCTGTAGTGTCATTTGCAAATATCTTCTCCCATTCTGTGGGTTGCCTCTTTGTTTTGTTGACTGTTTCCTTTGCTGTGCAGAAGCTTTTTATTTTGATGAAGTCCCAGAAGTTCATTTTCGCTTTTGTCTCCTTTGCCTTTGGAGACGTGTCTTGAAAGAAGTTGCTGTGGCTGTCGTCAAAGAGGTTACTGCCTATGTTCTCCTCTAGGATTTTGATGGATTCCTGCCTCACATTGAGGTCTTTCATCCATTTCGAGTTTGCCTTTGTGTGTGGTGTAAGAGAATGTTCTAGTTCCATTCTTCTCTATGTAGCTGTCCAATTTTCCCAGCATCATTTATTGAAGAGACTGTCTTTTTTCCACTGGATATTTTTTCCTGCTTTGTCGAAGATGATTCGATCATAGATCTGTGGGTCCATATTTGGACTCTCTACTCTGTTCCACTGGTCTGCATGTCTGTTTTTGTGCCAGTACCATGCTGTCTTGGTGATCACAGCTTTGACAGCTCATCTACTCTGTCTTTTCATGTTTAATACCTCACTCCTCATGCAATTGGAGATACTTTTCACTGCCTCCACCGGGAGGTGCTGCTGCCGTCATCTTAGTGGATAGAGGTCACCCCTGCTGCTGAACACGCCACCAGACCGGCCCTGGCAGAAGGCAGCGTGGGGCCGAGGACAGAGGGCTGGCCCTGGCATCAGGTCTGAGTTTCAGTCTGGGACAGTTAACACTTCTGGTGTTCCGTTTCCCCATTTCATATGAGCATAATAGCCTTCCTTACCAGCCTATTAAAAGAATTTGAGCTAGGATATCGGACACATAGTGAAGTGCTCAATGAAGAGTGGCTTGTTGGTTTGTGACTGTTTTTGTCACAGAGATGTGTATTGTATTAACACTATAAACTGTTGGTTATTTTTAGGCAACCCCTAATGGACCTGCGTGGTGTTGGTGGCTCCTTGCAGTTCTTCCTGTAGATCCCCGATACCAGCTGTCCGTTTTGTCAATGAAGTCTTTGAAAGAACGGTTGACAAAGATACAGCATATACTGACCTATTTTTCTAGAGACCAATCTAAGTAACTAACTGCTAGGATCTTCCTTTAAAGTTACCCTAATCTGGCTGTGTTGACAGCCAGATTGTCTGCTGCCTTTTGCACATCCAGTGCTGGTTTGAGAAATGTAACGAAACCCCCCCCCCAACCTGAATCGTGCGGTTCTGCAAATGAATACCTTCAACTAGGACTTAGACCACTAAGACTAAGAACTTGCACAGAAAAACACGCACTGAATGTGTCAAACCTCTACATTGTGATGAAGTTGCACTATGTACCATATTCTAAAATGAAATGAGAACTGTGTGTATGTGGGGTGTGTGTGTGTGTGTGCGCGCGTGCGTGTGTGTGCATTTTCTCTGGCTTTAAAATTTTAAAAGAAAAAAAAAAGCCATAGAGAGCAGACCTTGCTGAGGGTTGGTTGTTGCCCAAGTTTACAACAGCAGCGATACAAGTTTTTGCAAGTTGAATTCGCCTCAGATATATCTGTCCTAATGCTTCTATTTGCACAAGTATGTAAACTGCGGTATTGAGTATCTCTCTTGGTTGAAAATACTGCTCTTGCTGAACTGTCTTGACCATTGACTATGACACAGTTTCTTATTTATGTAAATACTTGCGTCCTAGAGGCCAACAGGCTTGGGATGCAGAACCTAGAGCCAGTTTTCAGGAACAATTGCAAACCTGCCATGGTACTGTGCATCTATTCATAAAACACTTAAAACTGTGAAAATATGGTTTACATTTAATTGTACATAAAGGTAAATGGAGAACTCAACTCAGTACCAGTTAGTTTGTACATTTTAGGGGGCTTTTCACATTAACTGCCCATCTATATAATTTATAGTTTGACATGATGTGTTTAAAAGAATTACATAGGATAAATGCATTAAGGATCTGGGGGAAGAGAAGAAGCTTAATGTAGAACTAAGCTTTTAAAGTATGTTTTATTTTTTAATTCTGGTCTTGGTGCAAATGTTAGTTATGCCTTATTCATATCACAGTTAGATCACCATGCTGTGACACGGTTTATATTCATGCTGCCCTAGATACTTTTGTAATTATTTGTTGCGAACCTGTGACTGTCCCTATTAACTTTCTTTTATGTAAGTACTTTGTAAAAGTTTCTTAAACTTTGCTTTTGCTTATTTAATTTTGAATAAAAGCTAAATTCATAATAATTGTTTTCTTAAATTTTAGGTCAGCGCCATAAAGATCGGATGAGTTTTGCTTACTGTTTTGTGACATGAGGTATAGGCTTATAGCCTTCAAAATGCTAATTTTGGTCATTTTTGATGAAACAACGCAGTGTCCTGAGGAGGCTTTAGGCCCTAAAACAGACCTTTAAAGTACCATTTTTCAACATTTAGAATTAGGATAAAGACAGTTCTTCATGTTACCCCCCATGTGAGACTCCTTGATTGAACAATAGGCCCCAATCTCCCAGGTAGGATTTTCCAAATATATATAAATCATTGAATAGTGAATGTTCTTAGAAAAAAATATATTCGGAAATGACTGCCTCGTGAACTATACTTTGCCCCCACAGTTATGCTAATCAAGAATTTGTCTGAAGGGTGGGCCACTCCCCAAAAGTACCTTCTCAGTAGTTCTGGAGTGGTGACCTTTCTTATTATAATCTATTAAATGTCTGTTGAATAGTGTCCGGATGGTAATATACATGCAGAGTTTACCTATAGTTCTGAAAATCTATAGGAGGAGGTAGTATTTACCTGGTGCTGAACCTACATCTCTGATACGTGCACACGTACATGCACAAATGCCCTCTGTCTACATGTACATGCTAATGGGAATTCGTGAGTTTCATTGTTTGACTCTAATTTTGTGGTGAATATTCTGTTATCATGTCTGTAGATTTTCTTGGATCCCTGGACAATTATTTTCCTACAGTACCTTGCGAACCAGTTATTCAGAATGAGAAACAAAAACCCCGACCGACTCTTAGCCTCATCACTTTACGTAACTAAGTTGTCACTTTCCAACATTTCAAGTCAAAGTGGCTAGTTGCTGTTCTTCTCTTAATACACCTGTCTCTTCATGTCCCTATCTTCCTATTCTTCAAGGAACCCAGGCGCCTTCACTCAAGTAGAACTCTGAACTCCATAGCACTTTCCTTGTACTTTGCTGATGTCACTTAGAGGAGGTTAACTGAAGTGTGCATAAACCCTCTCGTGAGTATTAGGACTGGTGTCTAGCAGTTTAGACAGATTTAATAGGCTGACCACTGAAGTAATGCCCATTAAGAAAGACCGCATAAAGATAGACTGAGTGACACCTTCGCCTTCTCTTCTCCAAATCCAACAAAATGACAGTAAAGAAAATGAAATCTAATGACCTTATAAAACCAAAAATCCATCATTTGACAAATGCTTTTGAGGAATTTCTGAGATAGGGGAATAGGACATGATCTAGAAGACTGAGGAGAACACAGCTTTGCAGAAGTGGAGGCCTATACCCCAAACTAGCGGAGGGTCTTAGAAGACTCAAGAAGATTTCTTGGGGAGCTAATACCTGACAAAGGTCGATACTTGGGCTGAGCAGTAGGTAGCAACAGCAGTTCTCCAGCCAAATTGCAAAATGGGGACACTGGGCTAGAGGAGACCTGTGAAACAGATCCCCGGTATGATGGAGATTCCTCATACTAAGACGGCAAACTCCTGAACTACCTCATGTGGCCATGTGGCCCTGTGTTCTCCCACAGTTGAGTCACCTGCAATTGACCCAGCAATTCCAAAAGAATGAACAGATACCCCAAATGTCAAAGATAAATAGACAAATCCTAGAAATTTGAGGAGGAGCTAAATGAGACAACAAACTCAGTAGCCTTAGATCTGAGGATGTGTAATTCCAAAAAATCTGGAAATCTAAAAAATGTTTTTAGATAATCCCTAGTACCACAGAAATAGTCAACAGAAGTTTGTTGAATCAGTGAATGAATCATAAAAATAAGTAGATGAGCTAAATAGAAGAATGTATGCAAAGAATGAATTAATGAAGTGGAAGGTTGAATTGGGGCCCCTTCCAGACGTGGAGGATAGATTCAAAATTTTAACATCCATCTAATAGAAGTTTCTTACGGAGAGTAGAAGAGAAGAAGCAAATAATACAAATAGTTTTCTCAGACCTCAAGACAAAAATAATCTTGCTTTCTCAGGGACAAAATTGCTCCATCTAAAGGGAAATAAGGCAAACTTAACACAGGTAGACTGAGGACAATCGGAGGAGTTGTCTGGCGTTGATCTGCAGTGAGAGCACTGGCCCGTATGGATTCACTATGAATTGTCTTCATAAACCAATGCCTAAATGCCAACACTTTAAAAACATTAAACATTTTTATACAGAACACATTTATAACTCAACTTTAATAAATGAGTTCTCTTGCAGACCTGCCTCCAAATAGCTTTTGTCTGTTCACCAAAATTAAATTATGCATAAGGATTTTTGGGGAGTCCTGATTTAGGGTAACGAAAAGAATATAGGCTTACTTTCAAAATGGAGTAAGACCGTATTTAATCTACAGAAAAATCCTGTAAAGTAGGCATTCTCCTTGTACAGATGAGAAAACTGAAAGACTAATAGTTAAGTAATTGTCAAAGGATTCATACAGCTAATGTGCAGTGAAACTGACTTTGAACCTATGGATCTGGCTCAACCTTACCACCATGTCAAGTTAGAAAACAGCTAAGAAGGTCAGTGTGTAAGAAGGTCTGGAAATGATTCACTTGACTTTCTGACATCGCAGCTTTGACATGTGACAGGGAGTACATTTTACAGCAATGAAATTAGAACTTGTTTTTAAGCACCTCACCCAGATTGTGAACTGGCCAAGTCAGGCTTAGCCATATACTTTTGGGAGCAGTGTAAATTGCTAGCAATCTTTTTAGAAAGTTACAGTGCAGTGCATGTATCGAGGATTGTTAAAATGGTTATATTCTTTGACCCAATCTCTTTTAGAGGAAAAACATTAATTCAAGAAAATAGAATCCACATGAATGATATTCTTTTAATCTTTCTCAAACAGCAAAACCTTAGAAACAACCAATGCCTATTGGTAACAGACCGTGTGAAAAAGTACAAAAGTATAATTATACCACGATAACCATCCTATATTAAAAAGTAGAAAATACTATGTAAAAATAAAATCAATAAATCAACAGGTAGTCTATTTTTCTTTAGAAATCTTATATGTCTTTCCCGTAGAGGTGGGCAGCCATCTAGAGCTAATCTGTTCAATGTACAGCTACTTACTCATGGGCTTTACTATTTGAGATTGTGACTACATGAACCTTTATGAACATCATGGATAACACTGATCAAGTTTGTTATGTTTGAAGTACACAAAACCTTAGTGGCCGGAAACTGGAAACAGTAAAGAAGTCAAGAATGACTAAAGGCATATACCTTTAAAAAAACAAACAAGACAAAAAACAAAACCTCTCAAGGTATGTGGCATTATCCTTCCACTGTTTGGTATTAGGAAATATGAAGACAAGTAAATGTGAAAACCTATTTTAGTGATAAAAATGTTAAATCACACTAACCAAAGAACATGCAGGAAAGATGGTAGAATAGGAAGATCATCTCAACTCATCTTGTCCCACAGCTACACCTAGAAAACGCCCAGTGTAAATAACCCAGAAAATGACCCAAACACTGGCAGAACAAACTCTCTAAAGCCAAATAAAAAATGCCACACCAAGAACAGTAGTAAGGGCAGATGATGTCGGGAACCAAGCTGACTAGAGACTCCACAGGAGGGAGGGGGAACCACTGCAAGCACAGAAAAGGGAGAACTACAGACCCCACACCAAGGACATTTGTCTTTGAAAACCAGAGGGGCCTAACATCACGAGTTCATGTCATCAGTGGTGTAACACCTGGAAATTAAAAAGTTAGACTCCACTCTAGGAGAGCATGAGTGCAGAGTCCCCACCTTTAAAGAGACAGCACAATAAACATGCACACTGAGATATAGCATAGAAGCAGTAGTCTGAATGAAGAATAGGGTACACAGGAAGGAAATTTATTTACCAATCTCAGAACATGCCCTGGAGAGGCAGGGATCTTTAAGAGACTTCTCAGAGAACAAAAGAACTGTCAGATACCATTTCCTTCCTCCATCCCACCCCCCTCCCCCCAGCCTAGATACCCAGACACCTGCAGGAGCCATTGCGGTCCTAACACACTCTGCCTAGCTTGCTCACAGTGAAACCAGCCCCTCTGTTCCTTAGACCCACCTACTCCAACCTGCCATCAGCAGGAGGCCACACAAAATGGTGCCACAAGTCTGGCAGTGTATAAGCAGCCCAGCAGGGCCCAAACCACTCCAAGGTGACTCAAACCACATATCAATTTGACATTTGTCTCAGCAATAGGTTGAGAGCAGACATCTGGTCTGACTGCACCCAACAGAAGCCTCACCGGGACAACACAGGGAGAACACTCCACGGTTTTGTGCTACTGCAGCTTTGGCAGACATCTGGTCCGACTCAACACAAGCCCAAGGCAGCCCTAAACTGGCACATTAGCATCATAGGCACCAAATCCTGCCCACAATAGGCAAAGAAAGCCCTTGCAGATGACTGAAGTCAGACACAGCTACAATAGTAGGGCATGTGCAACACACAGGCTCCTGGGAAACCCCAGGTGCTAGCACATGGGACACTGTCCTGCAGGGCACTAGACCTCTTCTTCCTAAGACCACTACTCTCAAGAGCAGGAGACATAGCTGGCTTTACTAACACACACAAACAGACACGGAGAATTAGACAAAATGAGGAGACAGAAGAATAGGTCCCAAATGAAACAACAGGATAAAGCCATGATACCTAAATGAAATGGAGTTAAGTAAAATGTCTGATAGAGAATTTAAAATAGTGGTCATAGAGATAGTTCCCGGACTGGAGAAAAAAGATCTCACTGAGATCCTCAACAAAGAGAAAGAAAACATAAAAAACACCAATCAGGGATGAAGAACTCAGTAACTGCAATAAAAAATACACTAGAGGGAATGAATAGTAGACCAGGGGAAGCAGAAGAATAGATCAGCAACCTGGAGGATAGAGTAATGGAATCAACTGAACAGGAGAAAAAAAAAATTTCATAAAGAAAATGAGAAGAGACTAAGGGAACTCACTAACCCCCACCAAGTGTAATAATATGCATATTATAGGGATCCCAGAAGGAGAAGAGAGGGAAAAAAGAGTAAAAAATTTGAAATAGCTGAAAATTCTTCTAATCTGGAGAAACAGATTTCCAGATCCAGGAGACAGAGACATCCTCAACAAAATCAATCCAAGGAGGTCCACATAAAGGCACATAGTAATTAAAATGGCAAAAGTAATGGTAAAGAGAACTTTAAAAGTACAGAAAACAAAACTTTATGAAATTTCTCTTCTATGTAACAGTTATCAGAGGCTTTTTCAGTAGAAACTGCACAAACCAGAAGGAAGTAGCATATTCAAAGTATGGAAAGAGAAAAACATACAACCAAGAATAATACATCCAGCAAGGCTATCATTCTCAATAGGAGAGAGAAGGAGTTTCCCAGACCAAAAAAAAAAAAATACTTAATGCTTCACCCCTAAACCAGCCTTACAAAAAAATATCAAAGGGCATTCTGAGTGGAAAGGAAGGTCAATAAGCAGGAATAAAAAAAGTAGGAAAACACAAAAGCAAAAATATATCTATAAAAATCCATCAAGGGATTCAAGAAAAGATGTAAAGTATGACACTATATATCTAAAACGTGGGGTGAGGAAGGAGAGGAGAAAAGGCTTAGTGCTTTCAGAATGTGTTCAAACTTAAACTACTAACTTCATATAGACTGCTATATGCACAAGATGTTATATATAAACCTAATGGTAACCTTATATCAAAAAAACTGGTAATAGAATTGCAAAAAATAAAGAAATGAAATACAAATAGCTCACTAAAGAAAGCCAACAAACCATAAAAGAGCAGAGAAGAAAGGAACAGAGAACAAAAACAATTATAAAGCAAGTAACAATAAGATTGGCAATAAGAACACACCTATCAATAATTACCTTGAGGGGGTGTCCTGTGGCTCAATCACTTAGGTGTGCCACTTGATTTCTTGATTTTTTTTTTAAGATTTTATTTATTTATTTAACAGAAACACAACTAAAAAGGGAACATGAGCAGGGGGATTGAGAGAGGGAGAAGCAGGCTTTCCCCGAGCAGGGAGCCCAATGTGGGGCTCGATCCCAGGTCTCCTGGATCATAACCTGAGCTGAAGGCAGATGCTTAATGGCTGAGCCACCCAGATACCCCCAACTCTTGATTTCTGCTCAGGTCATGATCTCAGGGTTGTGAGAACAAGTCTCATGAAGGGCTCTGCACTGGGTGTGGAACCTGCCTTAGATTCTCTCCCTCTCCTTCTACCTGCCTCCAGCTGCTTGCTTTCGCTTTTTCTCAACAACAACAACAAAATTACCTTGAATGTAAATGATGAACTAAACATTCCATCAAAAGACAAAGCGTGACAGAATATATACAAAAGCAAAACTCATCTATACACTGCCTACAAAAAATTCACTTCAGACTTAAAGACACATGCATATTGAAGGGTGGGAAAGCAGTTATGCAAGTGGAAGTGAAAAGAAAGCCAAGGTAGCAAGATTTATATGGGGCAAAGTGGACCTTCCAAAACAAATAATGTAATAAGAGGCAAAGAAGAACATTATATAATGATGAAGGGAACAATCCAAGAAGATATAACTATTGTAAATATTTATGCACTTAACATGGGAGCACCAAACACATAAAGTATCAACACTCAAAGAAAGTAATTGACAATAATATAATAATAGTAAAATGCTTTAACACCCCCACTTGCACCAATGAATATATCCTCTAAACAGAAAACCAACAAGGAAACAGTGACCTTGAAACACCCTTTGGACAAAATAAACCTGATATATTCAGAACATTCTATCCTAAAACAGAAGAATAAACATTCTCTTCAAATGCATGGAGAGCATTCTTCAGAACAGATCACAGATTAGGTTGCAAAACAAGCATCAAAAAACTCAAAAATACTGAAGACATACCACACATCTTTTCTAACCACAATACTATGAAACTGGAAGTAAAGCACAAGAAAAAATTGAATGAACACAAATACATGTAAGTTAAAAAACATGCTCCTAAAAAGTAAATGGGTCAACCAAGAAACCAAAGAGTATTTCAAAAAATACATGAAGACAAATGAAAATGAAAACACAATTGTCCAAAATCTATAGGATACAGCAAAGCTATTTTAAGAGGGAAGTTGATAGCAATACAAGCCTACCTCAAGAAGCAAGAAAAATTTCAAACTAACCCTATACCTAAAGGAGCTAGAAGAATGACAAAACCCAAAACAGTAGAAGGAAGGAAATAAAGATTAGATCAGAAAAAAGTGAAATAAAAATTTAAAAAAGAAGATTAATGAAATCAGGAGCTGGTTCTTTAAAAGAAACAAAATTGATAAATCTTTAGACAAACTTATCAAAGAGAGAACTCATGAGAAATAACAACACAAAAAAACAAAGGATAAGAGTATATTATGAAAAATTATATAACAAAATGGACAATCTTAAAGAAATGGATAAATTCTTAGAAACATGTAACACCCCCTAAAATGAAGCAGGAAGAAATAGAAAATTTGAACAGACCAATTACTGGCAATGAAATTGAATCAGTAATCAAAAACTTACAATACAGAAAAGTCCAGGACCATACAGCTTCACAAGAAAATGCTGCCAGATATTTAAAGAAGAGTCAATCCCTATTCTTCTCAAACTATTCCAAAAAATAGAAGAGGACATAAAGCTTCCAAATTCCTTCTCTGAGTCCCGAATTGCCGTCATACCAAAAGCAGATGAAGACACCACAAGAAAACAAAACAAAACAAAAACACCCAAACAAAAAACAACCCAAACTATAAGCCAATTTCTGATGAACATTGATGCCAAAATCATCAAAAAGTATTAGTAAACCAAATCTAATGATACATTTAAAAAAATCATTCATGGGGCGCCTGGGTGGCTCAGTTGGTTAAGCGACTGCCTTCGGCTCAGGTCATGATCCCGGAGACCTGGGATTGAGTCCCACATCGGGCTCCCTGCTCCGCAGGAAGCCTGCTTCTCCGTCTCTCACTCCCCCTGCTTGTGTTCCCTCTCTGGCTGTGTTTCTCTCTGTCAAATATATAAAATCTTTAAAAAAAAAAAAATCATTCACCATAGCATGGCAAAGTGAGATTCACTCCTAGGAGGCAAGGTGGTTCAGTATTCCCAAATCAATTAACATGATATACCACATCAACAAGAAAAAGGATAAAAAGCTTATGTCCATTTCAGTGGACACAGAAAAAGCACTTGACAGAGTATAAAGTCCATTCATGATACCTCAGAATAATAAAGTCCATATATAAAAAACCCATAGTTAACATTATACTCAATATTGAAAACTGAGAACCTTTCCCCTAAGATCAGGAGCAATACAAGGATGTCTACTCTTACCACTTTTATTCAACATAATATTAGCAGTCCTAGACACAGCAATCAGGTAACAAAAAGGAATAAAATGCATCCAAATGCATCCAAAAAGTACAACTTTCACTACTTGCAGAGGACATGGTACTATATACAGAATACCTTAAATACTCCACCAAAAAACCTACTAAAACCAATAAATAAATCCAGTAAGGTTGTAGGAAACAAGGTCAACATATAGAAATCCATTGTATTTCTATGCACAAATAATTAGCACAAAGAGTAATTAAGAAAACAATCCTAACTAGACCAAAAAGAAAGAATAAATTTTATTGAAGAAGTAAAAGACCTGTACTATGAAAACTATCAATTACGGATGAAAGAAACTGAAGAGGACATAAACAAATTAAAAGATATTTCATGCCTACGGACTAGTCTTAAGAACAAATATTGTTAAAATGTCCATATCACCCAAAGAAATCTACAGATTTAATGTAATTTCTATCAAAATACCAGCAGCATTTTTCACAGAATAATAATCCTAAAATTTGTATGAACCACAAAAGACCCCAAATAGCCAAAGTAGTCCTGACATAGAAAATCAAAACTGGAGGTATGATTCCAGATTTCAAGTTCTACTACAAAGCTTAGTAATCAAAACAGTCTGGGACTAGCACAAAAATAGAAATACAGATCAATAGAATTAAACTGAGAGCCTAGAAATAAACACACACTTTATGGTCAGTTAATCTATGACAAGGGAGCCGTGAAGATGCAATAGGAAAAAGACCATCTCTTCAACAAATGGGAAAACTGAACAACTACATGCAAAAGAATGAAACTGGACCACTGTCCTATACCATACACAAAAATAAGCTCAAAATGGATTAAAGACCTAAATGTGGGGTGCCTGGGTGTCTCAGTGGGTTAAAAGCCTCTGCTTTCCACTTAGGTCATGATCTCAGGGTCCTGGGATCAAGGCCCACGTTGGACTCTCTGCTCATCAGGAAGCCTGTTTCCTCTGCTCTCTCTGCCTACTTGTGATCTCTCTTTCTAATAAAGAAATAAAATCTTAAAAAAAAAAAAAAGATCTAAATGTGAGACCTGAAACCATAACAATCCCAGAAGGGAGAACAGGCAGTAATGTCTCTGACATTGGTCATAGCAACATTTTTCTAGATAGGTCTCCTAAGGCAAGAGAAAGAAAAGCAAAAATAAACTAGTGGAACTACATCAAAATAAAAAGCTTTTGCACAGCAGATGAAACAAAAGATAACTTCCTGAATGGGAGAAGGTATTTGCAAATGATACAGCCAATAAAGGGTTAGTATCCAAAATATATAAAGAACATATACAATTCAAGACCCCCCAAACCCCAAATAATTCAATTAACAATGGGCAGAAGAATAGCCATTTCTCAAAAGACGACATCTAGATGGCCAAGAGACACATGAAAAGATGCTCAACATCACTCATCATCAGGGAAATGCAAATCAAAGCTGCAATGAGATATCTCACATCTGTCAGAATGGCTAGAATCAAAACCAAGAAACACTGATGGGGAGGATGTAGAGAAAAAAGAGCCCTCATGTCCTGTTGATGGGAATGCAAACTGGGGCAGGCACTATGGAAAAGAGTATGGGGATTCCCCAGAAAGTAAAAATAGGATTACCATATAATCCAGTAATTCCACTACTAGGTATTTACCCAAAGGATACAAAAACACTAATTTGAAAAGATAATGTGCAGCCCTATGTTGTAGCATTATTTACAATAGCTAAAATATGGAAGCAGCCATATTATGTATTGACTGATAAATGGATAAGGAAGATTGGCCTATATGTACAATGGAATATTTTTCAGCCATGAAAGAGAATAAAATCTTGCCATTTGCAACAACATGGGTGGAGCTAGAGAGTATATTGCTAAGTGAAATAAGTCAGGGAAAGACAAATACCATATGATTTCCCTCATGTGTGGAATTTAAGAGAACAAATGAGCAAAGAAAAAAAAGGACAAACAAAAAACCAGACTTTTACATATAGAGAATGAACTGCTGGTTACCAGAGGGAAGTGGTTGGGGTCGGGGTGGGTGAAAGAGACGAAGGGGATTAAGAGTGCCCTTACATGATAAACACTGAGTAATATATAGAAATATTGAATCGCTATATTGTCTACCTGAAACTAATAGGACTTGCATTAATTATGTTGGGATTTAAAAAATTCAGAATTTTAAAAAATCCAGAATTCTTATAATAGGACTTTTTCCTTTTGGGGAACAATATAGAAAATAAAGTTAAATGTCTTCTGAAGACTGTCACTTTTAAAGCCTATCATCAGCTTCATAGACTATACTACATTCTTTCCATATATTTCCAAGGATACCACTTTAAGCAGAAATGGGATTAGTAAGGGAACAAAGTTTAAATCCAGGCCTAAACCTCAGCTTCCTCCTTTTCAAAATAAGGGTTAGAGATAATGTATATAAAATATGCAACAGAATAGTAACTACTCAAATAAGAAATAACCACTATTATTGTAACTATATGTATAACAGTGAACCTCTGAAGATGGTCTTCTTTCTATAGAGTCACTAAACAGGTATACTCAGGGAAGGCAGGGATACAGAAGTGCCTAAGTGGAGAATGTTCTAGGCTATACAACCTGGGATTTTAACTACTATAAAAAATTTCTCATTTGACATTGTCCATCATCAGCCTTTGGCCATTCAATTTTATATACACCGAATACATTTTTTATTTATCCTTAAAGAAGAACAAAAGCAAGAAATATAGGGAAGATTCAACTCTTATTTTAGAAGACAAAATAAAAGTGGGAACTGTCATTGCTTTCAGAGGTTAGCTACAATTCTTTAGTTTGCAGCGATATTAAAGGAGTGAAATTCAGAAGAATGGAGAAATGTGGATCTGGAATTTGGGTTTACTTTCCACTTACACAACTCAGAAATAACACTGGATGTCTTAGAAATTTATTTTCAGGAAGTAGCATTATCAAACACCATTACCTTCCTCTGAGTTAGATCATAAAGTTGGAGTTAGATCATGAAGTTGAATTTATTACTCTTTGACACATGAAAAATCTTGTGTAGAGTGAATTTTGGTTATATTCACAAATTGCACTATATAATTTGGAAAGGTGGCAGGATAATTCTTTGATATACTTGTGTTCTCCTTATATACCTACCACCATTAAAACTATTTCAAATAGGTCAATTTTTAATTTCTGGCTTCAAGGGACTTAGGCTTGGCATGCATACACACACACGTATGTGTTTTGTTGCAAAAATATATATTGTGATTAATAAAAGACTTTCAAGTATAAAATATGTTATATAACCTTGGAAGGATAGTGGAATGGAATTACAAAAGTACTAAAGATGAGATTGTGTATTTTTTTTTAAAAAATGGTTATTGGTAAAAATCAAATGCTGTCACATTTATTCCATTGAATACATTTAAAAATTGTCTTATACTGTTTTATTGTAAAATACTGTTACTGTAAGCTGAAAATTCCATTTTGTCATTATTTAAATTTATGATAAAAACATATACCTCAACTTAAAATATGTGAAGAGGAACACTGTTTCTCAAATTTTTTAGGGACTTCATGGCAAAAATGGTTGAAAACTACTTGGGTAGACCACATCTTCTCATGAACTTTTCTGATAGTCTCTCCTTCCATTATTTACCCCCTTCACCACTTCAAGAAAAATCTTTCTAAAATTTGGATCCAATTCTCTGGCTTGAAAACCTCCAATGGTCCCTGTCAGAGGAAGGATAAAGTCTAACCTTTAGCTCTGCCTTCAGCCTACGGTGCTTCTCGGCCTCTTACTACATTTTTGTCACCTATTTCCTGACAGTCTCCAAGAACCCTCTAGTAACAGCCCTGTGCATCGGTTTTATGCCTTAGAAGCCATATTGCTTTACACTATATAGTGAAACCCTACTTATCCTTCAAAGCTGAGGCAAAAAATCACTCTCCTGTCGAACAAATGCCTAACCTCTCAAGCAGCATGAATGGTCTTTCTGCATATCCCTATTTTACTTGCTGCCTGTCCTGATTATAATATCCATCATGTATTGTACTTTTTCCATGTTTTGTACTGTTTACTCAGTTTTCATGTAGGATATTCTTATCCCTTCGTGTAGTTTCATCTAGCAGAGATCCAAATTAAAACAAAACAAACAATAGAACCCTGGTATATAATATTTAAATCAGGAAAATCTCATATGCTTATGTGCCCCATATTTAAAATAGTTTCTATATTTTTTGAAATGTCTTTATTGTTGAGCATTCAATGAATAATTACCAAACTTTAGCCCATTTGATTATAAACCAGTGCCACCGAAATTAGTCAAGATACTCCAAGGGAGTGAAAGTAGATCAGATACTTCCAAAGGCAAAAAAGGAAGGATGAGAGGGAGGGAGGGATGAAGGGAGGGGGAAAAAAGGTGTATGTGGAGCTACAGAAGTGAATTTTACTATCACTAACAAATTGAGTATGAAGGTAAAGAAATAATGATGTAGTAGCATACAGTGTAAATCATTGTTGAACGGTAGAACATGCAAGAACATGTCTAAGCAAGGACAAACAGAAACAAAATGGCAAGGTGAAAGTTTTTAAGAACTCCTTATGCAACTCAGAGAGTGAAAGAAAAACATACCTTTAGTTCCAAGAATATTTCCACATCAGTGGAATTAGAACAGACCTGTGATTTACCTCTTGCACTCAAATGCTCAACCCCCAAGCAGGGCAGTGTGAGGCAAGTGAAATAGTTGCAGAGTGCCTCCGAAATGCCAGACACCAATGCACGGGAGTGTATGCATAACAGAAGAACAAAAATCAGTCTGGCAACTGATCTCGATTTTTACCTGGAGCCTCCAACTTAAAAACAAAAATTCATTTAAGTCTGATAGTTTGTAAGGTTTAGACTCAAATGTGAACGTTGTAGTTCAGTTTTCTTAGGTAAATGGTGGACTCTTAATGTGTATATTCAGACCTTTCGTTTCTAAAAAGTTCTCCTGAATATAATTTTAAAAAATAATTTGCTGATTTTCGTCTATTGGCTGTTTTCCCCCTATCTTCTATATCTCTTACTTCCTCTTGTATCCTTCTTACCTCTTTGTTTTCAGTCTCCAAGGCTGTTTTCATTATCTTCCTCAATGTCAGCCAATATATTCACTTAAATCTGTTCTTATTTGAACATAATGTAATTAAGTCTTCATTGCTAAGATGATTTTCTTTTGCTATCATAATTCAGGTTAATGCTAATTTTTTAAAAGGGGGGGAAGGGGAGAGAGGGGCACAGGAAGAGGGGGAGAACTTCAGTCAGGCTCCATGCCAGCATGGGGCTTGATCTCATGACCCTGAGATCATGACCAGAGCCAAAATCAAGAGTCAAATGCTTAACCAACTGAGTCACCTAGGCCCCATGGGTAACTCTGATTTTTAATGTCCTGATTTGAAATATTCTTTAATCTTTTCAAATCCTACTTTAATGAGAAATTCATTCCAGAGTATTGTGTTATAATTTTTCTCTATTTTACCGGTTTCTTAAAAATCAGATTTATTCCTGGCTGCCACAAAGATACCACAAGAAAACTCTAGACCAATATTCCTATGCATGCAGATGCCTTTGTTTTGAAGAATTGAACAAACCAATCCTAAAATTAATGGAAATGCTAACATAATTATAAACAAGTGGAAGGGCTCACACTTCCTGATTTCAAGATTTACCTCCAAGCTGCAGTGAGCGAGTGGAGTGCTTTGCTCCTGCGCCTCGGGACCTTACTGCAGACTTCATTCCCACTGACGAGGCTTGTGAGGCAAGGGCTGTGTGGAAGCACAGCGGCAACTGGTTGAAAATTTCCTTCCTCAGCTTATAACTGACTCTGGTAGCTAGAGGTGGAGGATTTGTAGGTAGAGATAAAATTGCCAAATATGAAGAAAGGAAGGGACTTAGATAAATCAGCAGGTCAGACTCAAAACAATTACACTTTTAGATTCCAGAACATCTATTTATAACTCCCCTCAGACCAGCTGGTAAATGTGAGACACAGACAGGAAAACCCACCCTTCCATCCCAAGTCAAAATATTTGAATGCTTCTAGCACCTTGTACATACACTAGTTACTCAAAAACATGCACGGGATGACTAGAGATTTGGATATACATGAATAGGTGATTTCATGTTACCACTAACTTAGTTAAGATTTGCAAAAGTAAGACTGGGGTGGGGGGAATGACAGAGGAGGAGGGCCTTAGGCTTATCTTGCCACATGGATACACCTAGATAACACCCAGTCAATGTAGCTAATGACCCAAAGACTGGCAGAAAAGACTCTGCCGAGCAAATGGAGAGAAGAGGCCGCACTGAGGAGGGCAGAGATGAGGTCAGGAGCCAAAGTGCCAGAAGGTCCATGTGAGGAGAGGTACTGCAAGCACACAGAAGGGAGAGGAGCGGACCTAATGGCAAACCCCCATATGTAGAGGACTCACCCTGAGAAGACAAATCCCTGATAACATTTGCCTTTGAAAACCAGAGGGGCCTAACTTCGTGAGTTCTTATAGTCAGCGAGGCTTAACACCTGGAACTTCAAAAGTCAGTGGGCGTGGTTCTGGGAGAGCCAGGAGGTCAGTAGGAAACCCAGCTCCTGTCTTTAAGGAGACAGCATGACAAACAGACCCTCTGAGCTACAGCGTAGAAGCAGCCACTTGAAAGACACATGGAGTATATGGGAAGATTGATTTGCTAATCTCAGAGTGTATGCCAGAGAGGCAGGGATCTTTGGAAGACTTCTCTTGGGACAAAAGGGCTGCCAGGTACCACTCCCCTCACCTGCCCCCAGCCTAGGTACAGGGATATCTGTGAGAACAAGTACAATTCCAGCATTCTCCACCTAGCTTGCTAACACAGTGTGCCTCATGCCCGAGTTCTCCTGTGGACTTACTTCCTCCCACACACCTTTCACAGGTTTACATCCACACTAGTACCACAAGTGTGGCAGTGTGCAAGCTGCAACCCAAGGGTCAGCACCACCTCAAAGTGACTCCTGCCCCAGGGAGAGGGGATAAAAACCACACACACCAGTTCAGCTGCTGCCCCAGCAATGGGCTGAGAGCATTCAAATGGCCTGAATGCAGCAAGGTCCCCCACCCCCCCCCTCCACAACAAAACCTTCCAGGGGACAACACAGGGAAAGCACCTGCAGTTGGGTGCAACTGTGTCTCTGGCAAACACCTAGCCTGACTCCACTCAAGCCCAAGGCAGCCTAGACTGGCAACAGCAACACAGGGATCAAACTCTGCCCATAAGAGGCAAAGAGAACCATTGTGGATGATTGGACTGAAGACAAAAGAAAATCAGCCACAACAGTAGGGAACACCCTACACACATAGGAGGGACACCGAAGTGCCAGGATCTAGGGAAGAAGGGACATTGCATCACAGGGCAGTATCAGTCCTCTTCTTCATGAGGTCACTACTTTCAAGAGCAAGAGACTTGGCTGACTTTCCCAACACACAGAAATGGCACAGAGAGTCAGACAGAGGAGAGGACAGAAGAATATGTCCCATATGAAAGAACAGGACAAAGACACAGCAAAGGAACTAAACAAAATGGAAATAAGTAATATGCTTGATGCAGAGTTCAAAACTAATGCTCAGAAAGATACTCACTGGACTTGAAAAGAGTAGAGGACCTCAGTGAGCCCTCAACCAGAGATAGAAAACAGAAAAAAGAACCTATCAGAGATGAAGAACCCAATAACTGAAATTAAAAACATATTAGAGGGAATAAATGGACAAGAGGAAGCAGAAGAATGGATCTTCAATCTGGAGGACAGTGTAGGAAAGCAACCAGCCTGGACAGAACAGAGAAAAAAAAATTTAAAAATGTGAATAGACTAAGGGAACTCAATAACACCATCAAGTGTAGCAACATTTGTATCATGGGGATCCCAGAAGGAGAAGGCAGAGAGTAAAGAGGGCAGAAAATTTACTTGAAGAAATAATAGCTGAAAACTTTTTGAATCTGGCAAAGGAAACAGAAACACAAATCCAGGAGGCACAGACAACCCAAGGAGGTCCACACCAAGACACATGGTAATTAAAATGGCCAAAAAGTGATTGAGAATTTTAAAAGCAGCAAGAGAAAAAAACAAAGCAAAACAAAACAAAAATTAAACCAGTTATATACAAAGAAGATCCTGTAAGGTTACCAGATTTTTCAACAGAAGCTCTGTAGGGCAGGAGGGAGTGGCACGCCTTATTCAAAATGCTGAAAAGAAAAAAACCTACAACCAAGAAGACTCTATCCAGTAAGGTTCTCATTCAGTATAGAAAGAATTAGGAATTTCCCAAACAAAAGTTAAAGGACTTCATGACCACTAAACCAGACCTACAAGGAATGTTAGAGGGAATTCTTTAAGTAGAATGGAAAGCAATGGGGAGCAATAAGAAAAGGAGAAAGCACAAAAGCAGTAAAATTAAGTGTACTTTTCAAAATCAATCAAGTGATTCAAAAAATAAAAGAATGTGAATTATGATACTACATACCTAAAATGTGGTGGGGTGGGGGAGGAGTGAAAATGTAGTGCTTTTTGAATAGGTTTAACATAAGCGACCATCAGCCTAATGTAAATGGCTATACACATAAGATGTTATATAGAAATCTAATGGTAACCACAAATGAAAATCCAGTGATACGTAAAAAATAAAGAGAAAGAAATCCAAGTATATCACTTAAAAAAGCCAGCAAACCATGGTAGAAGAGAGCAAGAGAAAAAATGATCAAAGAACTATAAAAAACAACTGTAAAACAAGTAACAAAATGGTAGTAAGTACAAACTTATCAATAATTACCTTTGAATATAAATGTACTGACTGCTCCAACCAAAAGACATAGGGAGACATATCAGATTAAAAAGAAAAAAAAATTTAAAAAGGGAGACTCATCTATATGCTGCCTACAAGGGACTCGTTCAGCACTGAAGACACCTGCATATTGAAAGTAAAGGGATGGAAAAGCAGTTATTATGTAAATGGAAGTGAAAAGAAAGTGGGTAGCAATAATTATATCAGACAAGAGACTTTAAAACAGACTGTATCAAGAAACAATAACACTACATAATCATAAAGGGAACAATCCCACAGAAGATACAAGAATTGTAAATGTTTATGTACCCGACATGGGAGCAGCCAAAACAAAGCAGCTAATAATAAACATAAAGGAAAACATTGACAATAATACAATAAGAGTAGGGGACTTTAAAACAACACTTACATCAACAGATAGATTATCTAAGTAGAACATTCATAAGGAAGGGGTGGTTTTGAATGAAACATTGCACCAGATGAATCCAACAAATATACTCAGAACATTCAATTCTAAAACAGCAGAATATATAGTTTTTTCAAGTGTACATGGAACACTCTCCAGAAGAGATCACATGTTATGCCTCAAAGGACTCAACTAATTCAGAAAGTTTGCTGCCATATCAAACATCTTTTCCAACCATACTATGAGAGTAGAAATCAGCCACAAGAAAAAAATCTGGAAAGAAAACAAATACACAGAGGTTAAATAACATGCTACCAAACAATGACTGGGTCAACCAAGAAATCAAAGAAGAATTAAAAAAAATACATGCAGACAAATGAAAATGAAAACACAATGGTCTGAAAACTTTGAGATGCAGCAAAAGCTGTTCTAAGAGAGAAGTGAAGAGCAATAGAGGCCTAGCTCAAGAAGCAAGAAAAATCTCCAAAAAACCTAACCTTACACCTAAAGGAACCTAGAAAAAGAACAGAAAAACCCCAAAAACAGTTGAAAGAAGGAAATAGCAATGATTAGAGCAGAAGTAATTGATATGGAAACTAAAAAAACCCTAATAGAACAGATGAATGAAATTAGGACCTGATTCTTCAAAAATATAACAAAATTGATAAAACTAGCCAAATTCATTGAGACAGAGACAGAGGCAGGGGAGAGGGAGGGAGAGAGAGAGAGAGAGAGTAAAATGAGAAATGAAAGAGAAATAACAACCAACACATCACAGAAAGACAAAGGATTATAAGAAAATATGATGAGAAACTATACGCTGACAAATTAGACAACCTAGAAGAAATGGGTAAACTCCCAAAACAATCAGGAAAAAAATAGAAGATTTGAACAGACCAACTACCAAGCAAGGAAATTTCATCAGCAATCAGAAAACTCCCATAAACAGAAGTCCAGGGCCAGATGGCTTCACAGGTGAATTCTAGCAAACATTTAAAGAGCAGTCAATTACCTATTTTTTGAAACTATTTCAAAAAAATAGAGGAGGAAGGAACGCATCCCATTTCATTCTATGAGGCCAGCATTACCCTGATAATAAAACCAAAGAAAGAGAACTACAGGCCAATATCTCTGATGAACATAGAGGTCAAAATCCCCCCAAAAAAGTATTAGCAAATCAAATCCAATAGCACATTAAAAAAAATCATTCACACAATTAAGCGGGCTTTATTCCTGGGAGGTTATTCAATATTTGCAAATCAATCAACACAATCTTTTCTCTTACTGATGTGATGTATTTTTAAGATCATTTTAGTAGATGCAGAGAAAGGATTTGACAAGATACAATGCCCACTGATGATAAAAACCCTCAACAAAGTAGGTCTAGAGGGAATGTGGGGGAAAATCTAGAGGAAATTCAATGGAGGAAAACAGAGAACTTTTCCTCCAATTCAGGAATAATATAAGGATTGTCCACTGTCACCACTTTTATTCAACATAGTACTGGAAGTCCTATCCAGAGCAGTCAGACAACAAAAAGAATTAAAAGACATCCAAACTGGGAAGGAGGAAGTAAAACTTTTGCTATTTGCAGAAGACATGATACTTTATACAGAAAATTCTAACACCCCACCAAAAAGACTACTAGAACTGATAAATGAATTCACTAAGTATTCAGGATACAAAAATTGATGTGTGGAAATCCCTTGCATTTATATACACTAATAATGAAGAAGCACAAAGAGATATTAAGAAAACGGTCCCATTTACAATTGCATCAAAAAGAATAAAATATCTAGGAATAAACAAGAATAAACTTAACCAAGGAGTTTAAAGATCTGCACTGAGAAAGCTATAAAACATGGATAAAGGAGACTGAAGATGACAAACAAATGGAAAGATACTCCATGCTCATGGATTGGAAGAACAAATCTTGTTAAAATGTCCCTACTACCTAAAGCAATCTACAAATTTAATGCAATCTTTATCAAGATACCAAGATTTTTCACAGAGCTAAGAAAATAGTCCTCATTTCCTATTTGTATGGAACCTCAAAGAGACCCCAAATAGCCAAAACAATCTTGAAAAAAAAATGTAGGTATTACAAGCCCAGATTTCAAGTCATATTACAAAACTATAATAATCAAAACAGTTGGTACTGGCACAAAGATAGACACAAAGATTAGTAGAACAGAACGGGAGCCCAGAAATAAACACATGCTTATATGATCACTTAATCTTCAACAAAGCAGGAAAGACTATCCAATGGGGAAAAGACAGTGTCTTTAACACATGCTATTGCAAAAAAGAGACTTGCAAAAGAATGCAATAGAACCGCTTTCTAACACCATACACAAAAAGAAAGTTCAAATGGATTAAAGACCTAAATGTGAGACCTGAAACCACAAAAATCATAGAAGAGAGCACAGGCAGAAGTTTCTCTGACATTGGCCATAGGAAGATTTTTCTAGCTATGTTCCCTAAGGGAAAGAAAAGCAAAAACTACATCAAAACAAAAACTTTTGCACAGCAAAGGAAACAATCAACAATACTAAAAGATGACCTCCTGAATGGGAGAAGATATATGCAAATGATATATCTGATAAAGGGTTAGTATCCAAAATACGTAAAGAACTTCTACAACTCAACATCAAAAAACTCAAATAATCTAATTTAAAAATGGGCAGAAGACATGAACAGTTATTTCCCCCGAAGACATACAGATGGCCAACAGCCACACAGAAGGATGCTTAACATCACTAATTACCACAGAAATACAAATCCAAACCACAATAAGCTATCACCTCACACCCACCAGAATGGCTAAAATCAAAAGCACAAGGAAAAAAAGGCTGGCCATTCACTGTTGATGGAAATGCACACTGGTATGGCCACTGTGGATTACAATATGGCAATTTCTCAAAGAATTAAAAATAGAACTACTGTATTATCCATTAATTCCAGTACTGAGTATTTACCCAAAGGATATTAAAATACTAATTCAAAAATCTATATGCATCCCTATGTTTATTGCAGGATTATTTACAATAGCCAAATTATGGAAGCAACCCAAGGGTTCACTGGTAGATGAATAAAGAAAGTGGTTTACATACATACACACACACACCCATACACACAGTGGAATATTACTCAGCCAAAAAAAGAATGAAATCTTGCCATTTGCAATAACATGGATGGATCTAGAGGGTATAATGAAATTGTAAGAGAAAGACAAATACCATGATTTTTCTCATCTGTGGAACAAATGAAGAAAAAAATACAAACAAAATATTTTTTTAATATTTATTTTAGAGAGGGAGAGAGAGAGAGAGAGAGAGAGAGAGAGAGAGCGTGTGTGTGTGTGTGTGTGTGTGTGTGTGTGTGTGTGTGTGTGGGAGGAGGGGCAGAGGGAGACAATCTTCAAGCAGAGTCCCCGCTGAGCATGGAGGCAGACATGGGGCTCCATCTCATGACCCAAGAGATCACAACCTGAACCAAAACCAAGAGTCCAATGCTCAACTGACTGAGCCACCCAGGCACCCCGCCAAAACATAGACTCTTAACTATAAAGAACCACCTGATGGTTACCAGAGGGGAGAAAAGTGGATGAAATAGGTGAAAGGGATTAAGTACACTCACCATGATAAGCCCTGAGTAATATAGAGAATTGTTGAGTCCCTATGTTGTGCACCTGAAATGAATATAGCACTGTATGTTAATTATACTGGAATTAAAGTGTTTTCAAAAAAGATTTTCAATATTAATGGGATCTAGAGGGAAATAAGAATTTTATGAAGTTATAAGTATCTATGTATTTATTGGTGCATGCAGTCTGTCTTTAAGTTATTTTCATTCTTTCTTTGGCAGATTCTAATGCTACTTGTGTTTCATATTGCTGACAATGTATGAAGATTAGGAATGCCAAATAGAGAAAATCTAGATCTCTTCAAGTGACATACTCTTGTTCACAGTTAGATCTTGAGATCTAAAAATATACATTAGCATCTACCTTGTGCTCAACACTGGGACAGTTATTTGGGATAGTTGAATCAGCCTTTTAGAAGCTTATAGTTTTTGTAGGAGAAACAGGTCCATAGATGTGTTAAGTGCTTAATTAATGTGCCAGGATTGGCCATGCTATCTGGGGAGTAGAGGTAGCTGTGACGTAGAGAAGTGAGAGTAGCAGGAAGGTGATAAATGTCCGGCATTGGACACATGGAACAACACCAGGGAGGGGAACTTTTAGTGGTCCACTAAATATGCATTGTGGGTCAACGGAACTACAGGGAGTTGTGTGTGGCTTATGCTGTGGCCAAAAGGAGAGTTGGGGAGGAGAGAAGTGGGCCTAGACCAAACTACAGTGGTGGGCAATGTCAAATTACAGAGACTTTAGAAAGAACTAGAACGTTCTAGAAAGCTTCACTTCTCAGATATTCGTCTATTCATCTCACCCCGATTTTTTCCCTAGGTGACAGACCACAAAAAGTTATCCACATTAGACTGAAGCTATGTTATTTCTATGCTCCAAAGTTTATAACAAATATATCCCAGAATATCAAATTATTAAAAAAGCTTTAATTAGGGGCACCTGGGTGGCTCAGTTGGTTAAGCGACTGCCTTCGACTCAGGTCATGATCCCGGAGACCCGGGATCGAGCCCCACATTGGGTTCCCTGCTCGGCGGGAAGCCTGCTTCTCCCTCTCTCACTCCCCCTGCTTGTGTTTCCCCTCTGGCTGTGTTTCTCTCTGTCAAATAAGTAAAAACTTAAAAAAAAAAAAAAAAAGGCTTTAATTAGATGAAATCAGTCAACTGATCTACTCTTTGTTGAGCTTTCTATTTGCATATAGCATTTAGATAGATCCTAAAATCTCACGCCTGTTGATTTTAAATCTGAATTGTTCAGTGATAAGATTTATATGTATTTTAACTCTTTAATTCAAAATATAACAGACATATAGAAAAGTGAAGACCATTAATGCATAACTTAATAAAGTATCACAAAATGAAGACACCTAGTTGAAGAACAGGAACATAACTACTAGAAGTTCCTCTTGTACCCACTCTGAATTACTAATCTCACCTCCTCTCCAAATTTAACTCCTACCTTAACTTCTAAAACCACTGCTTCATTCTGTTTTTGAATTTCTAAAAAAGGAATCATATTCTGTGTCCAGCTTATTTCAATCAATATTAATTTTCCTAGCTATATAGCATTTCATTTTATGAACCTAAAACAATACATTTCTTCTACTGTTAATAGACACATGTGTTATATCTCTTTTGTTTGCCTTTATTGATAATACATATGTGTATATTGCTTAATGAGGACACAAAAGCACATTAGGAAGGTCAAAAAAAGACTGAGTCTAGGTGTGGTATCGTCAACTACTGGGAAAACCCAGGAACTGGTTGGGGCTGGGTTTTTGCTATCCTCTGTTAAATCAGTGGAGGACTGATTTGCAATGTAACCCCCAATTTGGAAGGAAACAGATGTTTCTCAGTTAAGTTGTAGGGGAGGCTAAGTCTAAGACATGTGTTGACTTTTTACTGCATGGAGGCATCCAGAGATTTGGAAGGAAATGAATATGTAAACACAATGCATATTTTGATTGTTAAGTCAATGTCCATAATCTCATATATGAGTTTAGAAGTCAGATATGGGGATATTCAGACATATCAGAATGTCATCTTTTCCTAATTGAGGGAAAAATAGAATTTCATACCAAGATAAAATTTTCTGGTCTGCTCACAAAAATGTGTCAGGAAAACATATATCCCGTTTCTCCTTGGGTTAATCTGGTGATTTGTCAAATGCTTCTAATTTTTAAAAAATTTCTGTCTAGATGATTTCCCTGTAGAGACACACAAGTGCCACCTAATGTTCAGGAAGATCAACTGCAGGATGAAATGTCAAGCTTTTAGAATTCTTTCTAGCCTGTTATTCCTGCAGTGTCCTCGGGGCTGGAAAATAAGAGGAAATAAGGGGACTTGCTTATAAGTGTCAAGGCTCAGACTTCCCTCCCCCTCCCTCTCAGAAAGGCTTGTAAATGTGGTGAAGAGCACTGCCAGAACCCTGAAAAGTGAGATTACCCAAAAACACACTGATTTAGATGATTATTCAGTCCATTTGTTTTAATCTAAGTGTAATGCACATTTTTAAAAGAAAATTAAGGGGCTTCTGGGTGGCTCAGTCATTAAGTGTCTGCCTTCAGCTCAGATTATGATCCCAGGGTCCTGGGATTGAGCCCTACAACAGTTCCCCTGCTCAGCGGGAAGCCTGCTTATCCCTCTCCCTCTCCCACTCCCATTCCCCCTGCTTGAGTTCCCTCTCTCACTGGGTCTCTGTCAGATAAAATCTTTAAAAAAATAAATAAATAAAAGAAGGAAAATTAAATAATACAGACATTTAAAAAACAAGAAGCAAAATTTCCCCATCATTCAAATTATCCAACCCTGTAAGTCCTCTGTTCACTATTTGGACATGTGTTTAGACATAAGCTTACCAGAGGTTTCTTCATACTAAATTGGTAGAAAATCGGAAAAACAAAAAACAATGCAGTAGGAAGCACCATCTGCCATATTTCCTCAGTTGTAGCAATAAATATTAATAAATCTAAAAAATTCCCCCCACGAGCTTTCAAAGATCTAAAATTTGTAACAGTTGACACCAATAGATGAATAAGTACAAAATCTCAAGCTTCATGCTGTCTACTAAAATGATACCATTTAAGATTATTTGTTCCAGTTGTGAAAAAAGTTGATAGTATTTTGATAGGGATTGCATTGAATGTGTAGATTGCTTTAGGTAGCATAGATATTTTGACAATATTTATTCTTCCAATCCATGAGCATGGAATGTTTTTCCATTTTTTTGTGTCTTCCTCAATTTCTTTCATGAGTATTCTGTAGTTTTCTGAGTATACAGTCCTTTCTCTCTTTATTTTTTTTTTTTTTTTTTTTTTTTTTTTTTTTTTTTTTTTTTTTTTTTTTTTTTTTTTTTTTTTTTTTTTTTTTTTTTTTTTTTTTTTTTTTTTTTTT